>JAPYZD010002031.1:0-31318 GCA_030522725.1 Ichneumoninae sp. B BG-2022a
GAAAAAGAATAGAGAAAAAAAAGAAAAAAAAAAAGAGAAAAAAAAAAAAAAAAAAAAAACACTGTAGAGCACTACCGAACATCGTTCGCTGTGGTAAAACGCTCGAGGCTGTTTTTTTTTACCATGCATTCACATGAATACTCGTCGTTGGGATTTGTTTTTCGCGGATTATTTTTCATATGGCATACACAAGGATCATTACAAGATTATTGTTAAATGCCGGAAGCTAAAAGTCCCTCGAGCGTTACCCTGTTCAATGCGGTTATTTCACGAATAATATGCGGCAGCTTAAAAAGTGTTACAAAAGGTTTTTCAATAAAAATATATATATAAAAAAAAAAATTGTATGCGACCGACTCCCAATATTTTTTCAATACAATGCAATTTCTGCCAGCGAATTGAAAGACGAACAAAGAACCCTGGTTGCCGCGATTGAAAGGTATTTTTTCTAGTCTAAATCACTATTTCGATAGCATTTGAAGTATTTTTGAAATATTGCTGATTCACTAAAATAATAAAGGACGTATGGAAGGCGCACATGTGCTTGTACATGGCTAATAATAATTATAAATAGAAAATAGTTCTTTGCAATATCAATGCTGCTGGACTCACAAATAGGTGTGATTGTACCTGATGATGTGGCCGATTATTTGGATGTTGGGCAGCCATGTGAGCCCCGTGATGATAAACCGACACGGGATCGTGTTTCAGTGGCATCGGTGTGCCGGCGTTGTGCTTTCCCAGATCGGCGGCCAAAGCCTCCGCCCTCGAAAGCAAACCGTCCTGGAGTCCACTGTTCAATCCGCCGAAAATGTCACCCTGTAACGAAATTTTAAAAAATACAATGTCAAAACGAATTATCACAACGAAACTGTTTGACCCAATACAATAGGCCATTGAATTATTCTTTGATCAAATTAAAAAAATGTTTGCATTTGAGGCTATGACAAAAATAATGCTTTACGCTAAACATAGAGAAACACAGAAGTGATTTTTACCACTTCTATAGATGATTACTCGCTAGGCTTGCAGAAGACTTCGTACGCAGTACAACGATATTTGGGGCAGTTGGCAACAATATATTATCCATAAACGTCAACAAACTTTTCGTTGCCTATTTTACGAAAAAATGGCAATTACACGACAAACAGGAGTACAGGTTGTATATGTCAAACGTCTTTTTGTTAACACTCCGATTTTACAAAGTTTTTTTTTTCAGTGTAAAATGTCTGGAACCCTGATCTAAAATTTAATTCCCAATTAACTGACATATATACCATTTAGATGTCGTAAAAATGCAGAAGGAAAAAACGGACAGTCTGAAGCAGCCTGAATGTTAAATTATTCTGTTTTGTCCATGCATATTAATGACGATGAAAATCTTTCATAAACATGCGAAACTACAAAGGCAAGATGATGTTTCCATTATTGCTCGATTATACCATCAACCAGCGGTAGTTCTATTACCGGGTACGCGCATCTATATTCATTATGAACATCATCGCCGTGAACGTCCACGCGCTCGCAGCGAACCTCAAGACCCGGTACCCTGTAACTCTCACGATCAATGTTTCATGCGAAAAGCACCGCGACGTGCGCTCGCGGACGTACGCTTCGATTATTTATGAACTTTCCCGTTTCTTTCTTGCTTGCCTCGAGCAAGCTCTACGCCCTCTCTACTTTCACACTTGAGGATGTTCGATCTCTGGAGTCAGCTTGAATCCTTCAAAATTCCCCGGCTGTTTCATCTCCGTGGATATAAATTACCATACGATGGTCCGATTCTGGAATGTATTGCTTCCAGTGGAATGATCTCTCGAATATCCCTACTGCCGTCTTTAAGATCTGTAACTTTCGTTGGATAACTTTCTTCCACACAATATTCAGATGTCTGCGAGATAGACATAAAAACTGGCCTACTGGTCACGTAAATACCTGCACCCAGAAAAAAAAAATTATTTGACGGCCTCCGTTCATTTGTGTTTATTTATTTAAATCAAGTAAATATTTTACTAAAACCAAATAAACGGTGGCCGTCAAATAATTTTTTTTTCTGCGTGTTTGTGATAAGTTTCAGCTTGTAACTCAGGCCGTTTCCAAATTATAGAGGTTTCAATTTTTTCGAGTATGACACACACATCCAGAAATGTTTTCTAAACATAACTTTTCGTCGGTTTAGAAAATTATGAAAATCTCGAGCAAAAAATGTTGTCCCGAAAAGAAGGTTTCCTCCATGATGAAACAAGAATGTTACATTATGCGTGAAGATTCTCATTTCACAAAAATAAATTTGGCCAATCAGTTTACCTGATTGGCTGCAATGAAGAATCTCGTTACTACCGAAAGTTCGTTCTTCCCTTTGGACACCGACTCTTAATGACGTATCATCCAGGGATGAAACACTAATTTTTGAGGAAGGAGTCGCGTCTCATGGAGATGAATGCCTCGCTTAAGCGAGTGTTAACGGGGCAATAAATACCGCGTGTCCTTCGCGTCCTTCGAGACCTGGCGGCCCGAGCAAATATCGTCTTCACTCAGCCGAGGGTTTTATACCCACGAGAGTACAAACCAACGAGTGTACTCTGTATTGCAGACCGAACTTTCCTGCGTCTCGAATACAAATTGCTCTTGTTAGAGGGAGAAGATAGAGGTAGTTAACACACCGTTGTTTTACTGGCGAACTTGTTGCTGACTGTCGGTGTGAGCTTTCCGCACGAGATCATGGCTCCAACAACCCACCCGCTTATACCCTCGTAGTCGCTTCTCCGTTAACCCCCGAGGCTAATAGAGTCATTTTTCCAAGCGTCGGACGTCTGGGAACCTCCTCACCAACCCCCCTGGATCCGAAACTCTCCTTCTTCTTATCCCTCGTCTTCTCCTTCCGCGGGAACAGCCAACCGCGTTAAGGATTAGCCAATTACGATTGAATTACCGTGCCCGCAAACGTCGAGATAATTTATCGTGCGCTAGAGGGCTTCGCTCGGAGATAAAGAGTGCGAAATTGAAGTTGAAAAATGGTGTATTCTCGAGTCACGGAACTGAGCAAAGAAATTTCAGGGCAAGCATTAGATAAACTATCACTATGTATTTGGAACTACGTACCGAAGAATTCCAAATCTTAAAATAAAATAACATGCCTGGTTATATAAATTTGTATGAAGTTGTAAAGAGTTTTAATACTGTTGGAGAAATGTAATTTACCTGTAGCAATGCATTTGTTAAAAGTAGGGTAGAGCGGGGCAAAATGGGGTTTTTGGGCAAAACGTCATTTTCCAATAATTTTTGGATGACCGAATTCGCCCTATCGGATACATCAGGCTTTTCTGCCCAGTTTTGGCACCTTGTCCGATCCAAAAATGATTGGAAAATTTACTTTTGCCCAAAAACCCCGTTTTGCTCCGTTGCCCCATTTTGCCCCGCTCTCTACTATACAAATATTTTGTACAATCATATTCTTAAGGCGAATATTTCGAAACGACTCAGTCGCTAACGAAACCGGTAGTGAACTTTTTTTTAATGTTGCGAATTTTTCCAAGAAATAAGCAAATTCGTCCCGGGTGTAGATTATAATTTCGAATGAGGCTTGAATTTGCTTTTTCCCAACAAAATTTGTACCGTCGAGAAAAGTTAATTGGAAACATGCAGCTGTGTCTCATGTGCTCACATCCGTTTCATTTCACCTTAACCCTACAGAGCCACAAATAGGTCTCAGGGACTCGAAGCAAGTAAATTCCGGAGTCCATAATTATTAGACCAACTGCCTCGTTCAACGTGTCGCTTATATCATATCGTATTGATTTTGTCACACGGTAAAAAAACAAGGTAAACAAATTCAATGTCTAACAAAGTTACGCGCCGATGAAGACTGGGGTGCAAAAGTACGTGGACTTCTGGAGTACTAAGAGGAAAAGGACTACAACGGGGGGTGATAATCTACCGCTTGTCAATTGAAAATACCGAGGGTGAGTGGAGGGCGGACTGGGTAGGTATTTAAACCTCAAACTCCCCCTGCACATGAAAAGCGTCACAGCCGTATTGCGAAGGGCGAAGAAATGTAACTTTAGAACCACTTTTGCAAAGTGCGTTGGTAAATTCTTTAAGTTTTATGTGTTAAGAATTGCGTGTAAATTTCATGTTGAAACTCATTATACTGTGGAAGTTACAAACGATTGCCCGAAAGAACTTCAATTGGTGGAGTCGCTGAGGTGTCACGCTGGGGTCCGTCATCAGCCAGTAGGTACTTTTCGAAAAATTGATATATATGTTTTTTTGCATTTCCCTTAAAGTTTTGAAGATGATGAATCTTGCGTGCAAATTTCATGTTGAAATTGCAAAATTGTAAACGTTATGGACAGTTGGACAGCCAAGCGCGTCAATCCTTAACCAAACTTTGAACGCGTAGAAGACTGATTATTCTGACGTAAGAATATTGCACACCGACAATAATGTAAGTGCAGCAATATAAAAATTGTGCGGGAGGAAAATTCGTCAGGACTGACCGATAGCCAAAGTATCTATGACTGACTCTGCCCTACGGTACACATTGCTTCGTCATAAAACTTTTTATTTTTTGTTTTTTCGATGTGTGAATTTCAGAGTCCTTAATCCTTTGAAGTATCTTGACATCACAGAATGTCACCTGACACAGCACCGAGCTCACGTGAATATCACGGGTGAGTATTCACAGGGGTGTAATCACATCCCGTGATTTGCACCATGCTTCAAAGAATTGAAAGGGGAAAAAGTGTACCGCGAGGAAAAGGATAGACAAAATTTGTGAAAAACTCCCGGTCTGACGTATTAATCCTATTAGGATGCCCTATGAATTTGGCAATGTTTTATTCAGCTGGTAACTAGTACAGATACTTTGACGAATTTAATGCGTTACGGAGCTTATTGAAGAACTCTGCTGGTAAATCATCTTATCGGCTACTCAATCCGAAGTTTCATTCACACTCGTAAAAATGATAAGTTGTTGATTCAAATAAAACTTTATTTAAATAATGACTAACTAGACTTTTCAGTAGGCTGGTATTAAAAAAAATATGGAGATTATCACTTTGATAAAACGACGAACTGAAAATTGTTGCCCCTCTTTTACATCATTTACGAAGCTACCCCTACGAAGCAAAAAGCAAGTAAGGAACATAGACGCCACTTTGTAAATTATAGAAAAGAGAGCCAATGCGCAAATTTAGTTTGCACATTTTTTACCGCGAATCAAAGTGAAATTACATAAATTATTAATACAAATTTCAATAAATTATCGAGACGATATGTTGGTACAGTGATGAAAAAAATCTCCACATTTAAGTGGCACATCGCTGTATTGTACACATATTGTTTTATGCAAGAGTATCATATTTTTTATATTTAGGTTAAACTAATGTATTTTATAGTTTAAAAAGCAAAAAATGGATTCGTCTCCAGGTAGAATCCAGTCGTATGATAAAGCGAAATGTTCGTGAAGCAAAGTGTGTTTAAAGATCAATATAGAAGAGACGCGGAGCGAGAGCGATATTTCGAATTGGCACGATTACGTTATTTCCGTCCGTTAACCTACATTGCCGTAGTGGCAGTAGTGTTCGGCTTGCGGTTGAGAAATTTACTTGATTAATTATCAATTGGCAGTCTGGTGGACTCGTGAATAAATGAATTCTTCCAGAAAATCTGACATCTGACACGAAAACGAGCAGACTATCTAATTATCGCTTGCATGGCGGAGTATCTAGTGTCTAGGCCGAAGCGCCTCGGTATCACCGTTCGATATATTCTGCTGCAGCTTCTGAAAATTGCCGCTTTTTACCGCTCCGACATAAAAACTATATGCTAAGGCATTTTTTCTCAATATTATCATTTCATGCTTTAGAATTTTCTGGAGCGATATAACAATCTAGCCATTTTTGTTCACGCAATCAAAGCTACTTATGCAAAAAAAAAACTCATTTTTCCGAATTAAGTTTAACAACTTAAAACTTTTCACTTTTGACAATGCCATTGTTATAAACTGCTATAAGTAATATTGTTAGTTCTATTAAAATGGTTGGCTTTTATTTATACAAGTTTGAGCTTTCACGGAGATCCAAGCTTAGCCATGAAATGTGAGCGATTTTTGTGCAACCGGTTCGCAGGTACTCACAGCACTCAGACTCCTCTCACAGACAACGGTTGACCCCTCACGAGTTAACTATTTCCGTCGAGCGTGCTAGTAGTTTATTGTTGCTCGCACCGAATAGTGGATATTTTGACAAAAGTGGAACTACTTATGTGTAACATGAAGAAAGGGCGTATCCTCAACGATATTCTAGCGTGTGTCAAGGTTACCGACAAGGATGTTCTTAATCCTTAAACAATTGATATAGTCCAACTGGATCCTTTCGGTAGGTTCCATAAATATTGTAATGTTATCGGGGTCACAAGATTTGTAAAATTATGATTAAAAAATAAAAACAGGATCACAAAATATGATACTTTGATGAAAGCAAAACTGTTTTGGATGTTCCGATTTGGATTACGACTTTAGCTATTCCGGTAGACTGCTAGTATACTGTATTCGCGACTATGTCTTCTTGTACTTAATTTTGTTTTATCTCTCGCGAACTAGACAAATGCATGTTTCATTCTCCACAAAAAAAAAACTTTGAATCGGTCTAGTCATTGCACACATTGACGGAGTTTCATTAAAATAGAGTATGCTGCCGTCTCTACGTGACAGATACTGGTCAACTGCGACATATCTGTTGTAAAAATATGATCCATGGTTTTTTTCAGTTCGCAACTCCCGAACAGACAGATTCGAGTAAAGAGACAATGATGAGATTTGCATCGGGTAGACACTAATTGGGTTGATTAGCCTGAGAAACCTGTCGAATAGGGATATTGGATATTCGAGCACGGGTATAGTCGGGCTTTCGTTAATCTTGAAATCAGGACGCAAAACTGGGGAGCACTACCAGACTTAGAGAAATTTCGTTCCTGTCGTTCGATCCCGTTACCAATAAAATTTTTATATGAAATAGCTTAGGTATTAGGATAGCATTGAATGAAGCATCGTCTGACGGGTCGCTTAGAAATTGATGGATTTTTGGCGTGTCTCAGGGGAGCGCAGACTGCGATTACCCTAGAACACAACGAGTGTGTTAGGATCTTATGAAGCTCTTCGTTCGTTGGTGCGCCCTTCCTTTTGATGCAATTAACTAACTTTATTTGTATTCCAAAAAACGCAACAAGTATTGTTTTTCTTTTTTTCTCATTTTATTTCTGAGTAATATATAGTAAGAGAAAAATGGTCTAAGTTTCTTCGATGTGAACCTTTTTTAACTACATATCTATGATATTACATACGTACATGTATGTATTAATCTTTAAACCATTACTTGGCTCATATGATTTGACACGTTTAAATATATATATATATATATATTTTAAGAGCTCGTTTTATTAAAAATCTTTCTTTTTCAAAATGGAAAAATATTTCAAGAACCAGCAGTTTCCGTTTCACTTAAAAAAAAAAAATATATATATATATTTTTGGTTATATTCTATACGAATATCGCGCAACGGTATCTTTCCGCGATCATTCCCGCAGACGTTGATGTGATTTTCGTTTTTACCGGCTACGATAATTAATGAAGGTAATTAGCGTCTGTGGTCACGTCAATCTTGGAACCAGGATGCGCAAAAGACGGAGATAGATGATACTCGAGACTTATCGGGCATATCAATCCTTCTCTCCGGGTCTACTGGCGAGTTACCTAGCAGGCTATCGCACGATTGTATACACGGGACGAGGTTGATATAACTGGAAATAGAAATCGATTGTTTCACTGTCGTGTGTGTGTGTGTATGTGTACTTGTATGTGTGCGCGCATGTGTGTGGGTGTGTGTGGGTGTGTGTGTATGTATGGAACGGTTAGTCGGGCGCCTGTGTCAGTTGGAACCGCGACGATGTGCTGTTGCGTTCCAACCATTATGCCCTGGCATTCTCCAGACGAGACAAACTTTCATCCACAAGCGACAAAGTTGATTTGATTATACACGTATTCCCGAGGACGCAACGGGGGTCTCGTACCCGTTATGAAACCTGGGTGGAAAAAGTCTAGTGACCGATTGGAAAATTTCCATCCACGAGAGACTGATACTTTCGGTTTGCTGTATTAAATGTGTCCCACATTTGGCGCCTTTAGTACTTGTCTACTAAAAAATGATTTATCCGGTTTATTAACTTAAGACCCTGGTAGCATTTTTTTCCGCTATATATGGGCCTTCTCAGGGTCTTGTTAGGCCTTTTTTGTACATTATGACGACCTGATATACCACCAAAATTTCTACAAGGGTACCAGACGGTAATATTTATGGGCTAAGAAATAAAAGCGTAAAAGCGTAGTCAATCATCCAGACGCTGATCTTGGCTGCGAAAATAATGACAAAACATCCAAAAATTAGGGAGAGAAAGACGTTAAATAACGCGACACGACATTTTACCTATGGCAATTTATTTTTTTTCTAAGGTAACACTCATTCTCTACAATGCGCGAAGATCCATCGTCATAGGTTTTTTTCTAATCAGGATATTAGGGTTTATATGGGTCCGATGAGGACGAATTTTGTTAGGTCAGACATTCAAAATAAGGACTTTTGATAGCCTTGTCTTTTCTGCCTATGAATTCAATAAAAATGTTATCTATGACTCTATTCTGATATCTCGAAAGAAGCTTGACCCGCAACTGCGATTTTTCGTGGCACTTCTGAGAAATGAAAGCCGCCATTCGACTCGACTGGTCCAACCACACGGGAGCTCCTTAAAATCAAATAAACTGTTAGATCGCAACGCCTGGGTAATCAAAAAATTATGCACAGATAAATGAGTGGTGGTACCAGCGGTAACCAAAAGGAAGTGACGAGCATGTGTCGATGGGTAAGTGAACGGACATTGGGAGAGACAGAGTCTGCCGGCTGCTGCAGGTGTCCGCTCTCATCCGCGGAAAGCATAGGTGACACTTGACTCTTTTTACGGCACTCAAACTATCCAACGTCGGTCGGCAGGGAGCCCCGGCTCATCGTATATCTAAATAATCAATTTGCTTCTGGCCATAATCGTAACCACGAGTTAGCGAGTTTATGTTGGAGTATGGGGAGGGTGAGTGGAGAATGCGAGGCCACACCAAGCGGGTAACTACGTGCGCTGCGCTCTCCTCCGTTAAAGCATAAATATTATGGGGGCGTTTGGAACACACCGAGGTATACACACATACACACTCACTGACACCAACATCCCACACTAATCCCCCTCCACCACCCACCCTTCCGCAGCATCTATCCTTGTCTCACTCTGCTCTTCACCTTTCCGTTCGTCGTACGACCCTTTCTCAGGAACCATTAAAAATCAACCCCAACCATCTCGGTGGAGCGGCGAACGTGAAAGAGACATTATTTTAAAGCATTGACGAAAAAAGGAAGGGATGCAAGTTGCCTGTTTTTATTGGTGACATTTCAAGGAAGGAGTAGCTTATTAAATTAAATGTGGTTATTCAAATTATAACAAGGGCCTCGTGACACACGTTCTATATCCGTACAGATGCAATTCAAAGACGCTCCGAATATATTTAAATTACATAAATTGATGCTTCGAGGGAATTCATTAACAAAGTTTCAAGTGAATTAATTAAGTTTGTCTGAGTACTCACGTTGTGCCGCGGTGACCAGGAGTTGCACATGATCGACGCATCTTCCAATATTCGACTCTGTAAAAATAAAAGGTGACACAAACGTTCGTTAAAAGTTTTTTTTTTTGCACAACGCGCGTATATCTCCGGAATTTGTAAAACCGATCGGAAGAACGAACGTGTGCGCTCTCGTGAGCTGCCCAAAGCGAACTGGGACTGTTCGCAGTTGGTGGAAAAATAAGTCAGACTATCGATTTCCGACATCGATTACACGAGCTTTTCGTATAAAAAAATATATATAACCCTGCTGTCTCTCCGCTGGCTGGAGTGAAATAACCGCTAATAGTTGCGGTGACACGACGACGAAACGTAGTGGACCGATGTGACGCCTGGACGACAGTCCCAAAACAAGAGCCGATCGATTCACCGAAACGTTTTTTCCCACTCTCAACGCTTCGTCGCGATCGAAACGTTACAAAAGGCGAACACCAAAATTTTCACATAGCTTCCACATGTAATGAACTTTTGATTTTTTTAAATTACAAAGCTTCTATGAAAAAGTATTAGATGTGATTATTCGCCTTCCTCATAGAGTAAGCCTTGCCAGTAAAAGAAAATAACCACCTTTAGATATCTCATTTTTCAACCATTCCAATGAAACGGCCTTTAGTCGATGATAAAAAAAAATGCCCGGAAATTTTGTAATTTTCGCGACATTGGCTATAAAAATGCCTTGTCAAATTATTTTGGTGATTATGAATCCACCACTTATTTTACTACTACTTGAATATTTTATTCGAAAAGATAAGTGCTTATATTCCATCAAGTTAAAAAAAATGTTATGATCAAATTTAAACGCGTGGACAATTTAGATTTAAACTTGTTTTTTTGACACGTCGAAAGAATATCGTACATTTATGAGGCTATTGAGAGGGTTCAACCGACGCGCAGGGACGATACATCTTCAGGTTTCGATGTATCTCATACGTGGATCGCTCGTTTACAGGTGTCAGGCGTCCCAGACGATTAGTAGTGTTTCCTGCCGGTTAATTTATTAATTGAGTCGAGGTCGTGATCGCAGTCTGGTCGAGTTTCGGGGTTCGTGCGCGGCTACCGAATAAGCAAGGGTGAGAGAGGGCGAGGGAGGTATATGGAAAACGCCTGGCCACAGTTGCAGCTGCAAGTCTCGACGATATCGCGAGGCAGCTACGAGCCAGTCACCATCCCAATGCAACATTCATTGCTCCATGAATATTTCATTCGACCGAGTGCATAAAATGTATATTTAAAGGGTCGCTGGTAGTAATCGGTATAAGATTGACGGAATCGGGGCATAGCCCGTCGCGACGCTCTGTCGCCAATTAAACGCGTTACTTTGGGAAGCTGGAGCAGCGAGCGAGTGCGAACCGCCGTCGGGACACCGTCGCTCTCTCGTCTCTGTCAGCGTCGTCGCGACGCCGAACTAGGTACCTAATTCGATGCCGACCTACCATCGCGGGGTTATCCGAGGCTTCACGTCTGACTATTATCCTCATCGTCATCGGGCTTTTCGACTTCGCTTCGGTCCCCTACAATTTTTATTCAGGCACCGTTGCTCGCCGTTTTTCCCCACAATCCCAGACAAATTTTACCGATAAAGCGTAATATATTTACATATCTATGTAAAAGTGGGAAACGTTGAAAATAACATTTCAACCCTTTCGTACGTCACCCGCGAGAACGGATATAGATATATAATACCGGGAGGGAGCAGTACGAATTTTTATTTAACATTGCATATGGGGTAAATGTGGCAAACATGGCCCACCCGGATTACCCGTAAATTAATGAGAAATGAACCTGTCCAGTTCATCCGTTTCAGAACGCATGCTTCTCAGTCAAGAAAAGTATTTCAAAAAAGTTCGTCGATGTTAAAAAAAAATAAAAATAATTGATAGTCAAGTACATTACCGAGACAACATCTACGAAGGACATTTGCATATTATTTTCAGCCTTTGTAATAAATTTGGAAGATATAAGCGATGCCGCAAAGCGTCCGAGCCACGACAGTCTGCCAAAGTCATTATAACGGCAACTTTCATAAAAAAGTATAAAACTAAATTATCGACAATTAAATCTCATTTAGAAAGTGTCGTGCACTTTAATATGTCGTTTCCTTTTCTCGTGACTGACGGCAACTGTCGTTTAACAAGTAAGAAAAGTAGTTCGATATTTCAAGGTTCCGGCGATACTGGGTTTTCATAATTTATTAATGGCAACTTGTTTCGCGCTTTTTTTTCAAGTCGATAATTTTCACGATGCGATCGTTTTACAAAGCGTGTAGCACATTACTCGGACAGCGTAATTGCCGGTACCGTAGACAGCCTTACTTTAGTGCCGTTTACGCGATGGGTGTACACGACCCAAGTGAGAAACCTTCGGCAGAGTCCGTTTAGACTTCACGAGTTCACGATACATTTCTAGACCTTTTTAAAACCTCCAATCGTTAAGTATTTCTCGAATATATAACACATCTGAAGAGCGTGCTCGAGAAAATGGGGTTCAAGATAAACGCATAACTGAACTCGCGACCGGAACTTTTTGCAATAAAACTTGCCGCGGTCGAATGAGGAAAACAGGGAAAACCGTAGAAAAAGCTGAGTATAGGATAGCGGAATAGAGTCTTTGCCCCGAACACCGGCCGAGGGGGAAAAATGTGTTCCGTGTGAGCCGAGGCCAGGCTCGACAGCAGGTTACTTGCGGAACTGTTACGAGCAAACCCTCCCCGACGTACTCTTCAAGTACGTCGCGTTCGTGTATTCATGTGAGCATCTATCGTGACCATAGTGTACTATTATTTTTTCAAGAATAAATTTTCCAACGTTATTGAACAGAACTGTACACATGCTGCTCAACGTTCCCATCCATTATTAAAAGTTCCTTCGTTACATTGTTTTATGTCCTCGTTTATTTTTAAGGTATTGGAAAACATTCCAAAAAGCAGTGACGGGCATATGTACAAAAATTGTTGTAAGGTAATTTTTCTTTATGTATGAGTTCACGCAAAAAAAATACCACGCTATAATTCGACCGCGTAATCGCCAAAAAAAATCGTGAAAATGATACACAATTGACTATATTTAAAAATTTTAAAGCCAATGTTTTTAATTTAATTCTTTTTTTGCTATTCACAAATTAAAAGTAATTTCTGATATGGCGTGGGTAGCTTCAAACGAGACACGACTGACTGATGAATTACTAAAGAGTGATCGCTAAAACACAACAGTTTCAATCCTCAACTAAATCCCTAGGCTGAAGTCAACCAGCTGAAAAGTTCGGCCGCTACTTTTGTGCGGTTAGTACTGGAGAGTTCCAATGAGCGGGTAAAAATAAAACTTTTAACCTTCCTCGATCGATCTTAATGTAAAACCCATTAAGATTCGTCGAAGTTAGAATCAGTCTTGGTGCCAGACTTGAGCCCAAGGATCTAGAACACGGTAAGAAAACCAGTGATGTAATTGACGGTTACATTACAGTATCCGTTGACGCACCCCATTCGGCATTTATAACGTAAGTTAACAATCGTTCAATTTCATTCAATTCCTATTGCAGACCACGCGGAACGAATGAAAAAAATTGATTACATTAGGAATTACCGGGTCAAGTGGAGCGAGCGAAAAGATAAAAAAGTGCTCGTGGCTACAGTGCATGTTGACGAAAGTTTGACAATCGGTGCGCGCGATCGATTAAATATGGCATCGCTTGCACGATAGGGGCATTGATTGAATTCTATTATATATAGTCCACTATATGTAGGGTATACGCACACGTGGGTGAACGTTGCGCCGGAAAGATTGCATCGACACGTCCCTCTGGCTGGGTGTACACGAGAAATTTTTCAACGGGCTCCTCCCGTCGTTTCAAGCGGGCAAATACAACATCGTAGTAAAAAAAAGCCGGAATGAAAATACACGTACGTAAAAAAGAAATGTGTTATATTCACGCGGCGATACCTTCGATCATACTTCAACACGGGAGGGTTTCATCAAAACCAAATAAAAAATTTGCCATTTACATTCCCCCGCACCTCCTCACCCGCCGCCATACTGCCTCACCCGGACCGGGTCTGTATAGTACATTTTTAGAGGTCTGAAAAGCTACCCGCGGCTACAAGAGTGAGTGAGAATTTCCAACACGCGATAAGACGATAAAATTCTCAGCCTCGAGAATCCATATAAGTCCGACTCAATGATATACCACTGAATATATTTGTATGTACGGATGCAGGTGAATGTATTCCAGTTGCTCGCCACAGCGGGGACTGGGGGGGGGGGGGAAGAGGCGAAATAGTATTGTCGAGCCGTGTAGGAAAAACCGCAATTTCCGGAATTGATGTCGTCGTAAAATTCCCATAGTACGTGACATTCGCTTCATCCCTTACGGCAGGGGAGAAGATAACGCGAGGAGCATCGCGTGATTGCCGCAGCCATCCCTCCTCGTTTCTGTCCGTCACTCCAGCAGCATCGCAGCTCTATATAACTACTACGCGATTCTGCGCTCTTGATACTATAACATACTCCGAGCTTTCGTACCCTAAAAATTAGCTCTCTCACAGCGGTTGTCCGAACAAACGGAATGGTTTTTCTTCTCTTTAAACTACTAGAGTCTTGCTCTAAAGAGTCACTATCATAATTTTGTAACTCTATGAATTATAATTGTATAATTAAATAAAACATTTTATTATTATGTGATATTAGGCGAAAATAAATGAAAGGAGTGCGAGCGAAGCAGGACGTGTTGTTGCTAGTTATAGGTTAAAAGACAAGTTTTAACCTTGGCATTGAAGATTGCGTTGATACTGACTTCTCACCATGCTATCGTCTCATTGATCCTCATAACCGAGTAACCAATGCGAATTGGTTATTTACCTAAGCAACTCTGCTCAGGGTACGGCCAACCAACTCCTCTCGAAAAGTGCGATGATCATCCCGGACCACCCTGCATATCTGATGATGCTTCCTTAATAACGCGACCCCAGGTTTACATTCTATTATCGACATAAAAGTTAACATAATTACTTCAGAAATATTATTAAACAAACCAATATTTTTTATAACCTTTTTACCACGTCGGGCGATATTCACCATCGTTACTCTACAAATTGACTATTCCCATGCGATCAATTTTTTCTTTTTAATAGTTACGCCAGTAGTTTTCTAGTAACTGCCTCCCTCCCCCCGGTAATTCCTTTCCGTAACGAAAAACTTAACTTTACTTACTTTACTTTCTATCCATTTTATTTCCCCTATTCTTCCCATACCCTAGTTTTTATATTCTATAGATATTTTCATCACTTTTATCTCAACTCTTCCGTGTCGTGGGGTGAGAGGTAAAACTCAAGTTTTACGTCCACGAACTTTAGCTGATAATTACCTAGATTTACGAAGACGGGTACCGAAGAAGAGAGAGAAAGGGAGGGAGCGAGGGGATGGAAGCTTGCACGAGTCAAAGTGTGAAGTCGTGTTCAAAGTCCCCTGCACTTCGGTGCTGCCAGGCCGCTTTCCTCGTAGCCGTCTCTCTCTGGCCCACCCTCTCTGGTACTCCTCTCGTACTGTACGGAGTACCCGTTAATAACAAATGAGCCGGGCTTGCGCCTCCGCGCTTTTGTTATAATCGAGGGAAACTTGCCTCTATAGTCACTGTCAAGCCTCATCTATCCACCTCCCCGCGGCCCACGCCCCTGGCCCGCATTTTATTATTCAACGGATTCGTTTAAAGAAGTTTAAACACCTGTCGGGTCCCCGCGTAGCGTCACGAAACTTTACTAATATATATCCTCGTGCACGTCTGCCTTGTCTCGTCGACAATGTTAAGGCTTAATACACGATATTGTATCGTTTTCCATAAACGCCGTCAATTTTCACGATACAATATCTTTATTCGAAACAGAAAAGCCGTTGCGAAGTTGAATGTCTTGACACTGTCAGGATTAAAAATACATTTAAAATGTCCAATTTGTCGTACGAAAATTTATTCTGCATATAAACGATATATACGTTTTATATACGTAGAAATGTATTAAAAATGTCTAAACTTGACTTCACTTTCAGAACAAGAAAATTTGTTAATTTTCGTGTCACGATATCGGGGTTTTTCTGTATTATATTTTTAGAGAATTTACATTTTTGTTTGATAATATTTTCAATTTTTTGACAATATTGTTTCTAACTTAATGTATTTTATGTATGGCTTTTTCGTCTTGAATAAGTATTGTATATATGCAACAACTTACTTCAAAGGGTTAAATATATCGTTCATACTTTTTCACACTTCTAAAATGTGCCGTGGGAAAGGCCTTGAACCACCGCGGATGTGGTAGACTCGCAGCATTTAAATTCCACAAACGTACAATTGTTATACATTCGGTTCTATCGGTATGACACCTCGAAATAGGTGTTGCTTAGAAAAAATTCTTTCGGATAACGACGCGATGAAGATACGGATGCAAAAATATGTTAGGTCTCCAAAGTTGACACGTAGGGTAGAGCGGGGTAAAATGGGACAAAACGAGTTTTGGGCAAAACGTCATTTTCCAATAATTTTTGGATGCCCGAATTCGCCCGATTGGATAGATCAGGCTTTTCTGTTCAGTTTTGCCACCTTGTCCGATCCAAAAATTATTGGAAAATTTAGTTTTGCCCAAAAACCCCGTTTTGCCCCGTTGCCCCATTTTATCCCGCTCTCCCCTGTTAATTATTTTTTACTCGTTTCATGACTTTGCAAATGAAACCGACTGTCCCGCCGAATCTTCAGGATGAAAACCAGATTCCGCAATAAGTGTATTGTTTACGCGACATCCGGCTCTAATTTTCAGATCCTAATAATTGAGCATCCGGGCGTGCATATAATTGAATAGCGAGAGTTCTTGTACATCCGGAGCATAACGTATTTATATTTATATTTCGGGTTTGCTCGTCGGGCGATGATTTCTCCTCGAGTTGTACGTCGAATGGGGTGGCGAAGAGGATTATTTCTGCTTCTGGTCGCGTCGCCGGTAGACAGGGCTCGGCTGTGCCGTGGACCACCTAGACGGATTTATGTTGAGTCGAGACTCATTATTATTTCAAGGGAAAAACACGAGAGCGAGTCTCTGTACGGTGCAACGGGAGCGCGAGTCGCGCGTCAGACGCCTAAGAGCTCGGCTAAAGGGAATTTATGAAATTTCGTAATATTCCGATTCGTAGACGCCGGACGCGCGGCCCAGTCTTGCCTGATCCTCTCCTTCTTCTGGTCTTTGGATTCGAGGAAGCACTACATTCCCTGTCATTCGTTAACTCTTTTTATTCTATACAGAGTTACACAGTATATATTTACCAGGCGACTGAATTATGCGATTCGACGAAACGTCAACATTTCTTTATCGCTTTGGCTCAGCCATTGCCGCGCGTTAAGCAACATTTTCGTAAATAATAGCGACTGTTACCACTCCTTATCGTCAGTGCAATGTAAGTTTGTAAGTTCGATCTTGTCTTTACACTTGACTCCAAAGTTAAGTTCAAACTTAAGATGAAACTTAAATTCAAACGGCGAATCTTAGCCTTACGCGTGCACCTTATTTAAGATTGCGTATCTTGTTTAAGGAGTTTAAGGACTTCGCATAAGTTCGACAACAATAAAAGAAAATTGCAAGAACTTCTTGATGGTGTAAAAATCTGAAAGAAATCATGTATACTAAACGTACTGAGAAGTTTAATTTTAAGATTTTTAAGTAATCGTTGATTTTTTTTATAGAACAAAAATCAACGATTACTTAAAAATCTGAAAAAATTCATACGTGTTCAGAAAAATAAACGAATCATTTCCATAAAAAAAAAGTTACATTTTGCAATTTTACACCATCAAGAAGTATTTGCAATTTTCTCTTATTGTTGTCGAACTTATGCGAAGTCAGCGCGCAGCGAGACTCCCTTCTTAAAATGTATAAACCATACGAAAGCCTCGACCGAACGGCGATTGGGAATATCTATTTTATTTAACCACTGCATACATACTTGTTGTTTCAACGAAGCAACTTCCTCTCAGCATCCCTACTTATCTGAATCCGTTGACTGCGCTTTGCCCTCAAGAAAGCCCCGTATGAATACGGGGCTTTCATTTCTCGCGGCATGATGAAAATATTAATGGACGCGTGGCCGATAATTATAGCGATACTTTCTGTATTACAATACCTTCGGTCTCCTGCGCGACGTTTAACGACGGCATAAGAATCCAGGTAGAGAGACGTATAACGAGGTAATTGTGAATAATAAACGAGACACGCGTCACCGAACGTAAATTCCTTCGTCCAACCTCGACATGGCAATCTTTTTAAATCGTGATCTCCCCGGTCGGCTATTTAAATTTTTCATAAACCCCGAGGATTGGGACAAGTTTATCCGTACACCTTGTAAAATTAAAAAGACCTCTTGAGTCCACCTAAATATTTTTAAAGACATCTCAACCCCTCGATAAATCGTAATTGTTTCGCGGCAGCTCGCTTAGTATTTACAGGTGGACGGCCGAAAGCCACCAGCGCTTTTGGAAAGGGGGTGTCTCGCGAAACGTGTAAAAATCAGTGATTTCGTAGCCGTGTTCGTATCGAGGCCACCGACGCTCATTGGCTACATGGCTCGTTCCGCCCCCGCAGCCCCGCCAATCAGACCGGGGCGCTCTCTTTCTCTCTTTCTTGCTCTCTCTCCCTCTCTCTCTCTCTCTGTATCTCTCTCTCGCACACACAACCCTCATCGATCCACTGGCAGCACACCATGCACCACCGTTCGTGCTATACCACTTGCGAACGAGCGAGTTTACCGCCATCCCGCTCAACCTACCGTCGTTGTGTTTCCGTATCTATCATGACAATGCATACAACCCCGGAAGCGCTTCAGGATACGTAGACGAGTCGTATTGCGTGAGGCACCTTGGGGATGAACCTTCGAAACTTTAAGACCGGCAAAAAAGCTCACTGTAACCTAGCGACAAATTGAATTGAGTCCGACGAATGCAAGTCGCAATGTGTTCGATGGGAAACTGGTCATTACGCACTGCTTTACAAAAGTCAAACGAAAGTTTTTTGCTCGCGTCTTCGATGAGTTTCTGAACCAACATTAACAGTTGGAGAATAAGAGAACAGCGAAGAAAGACAAGCTTGTGCGATCGTCCGAGTCTCTTGGATAAATGAAAGAGGAGTCGCTCAGAAGGTTTGGAATCCCACAAATGTGTAAAAATGTAATTTATGGTTATCGGGATCATTATCAGGTAAGGCAAATTTGATGGTTGCTGATTACCCATGGAAAACATCGTTCAAAAGGATACTTCATATTCCAATCATTTATATTTTCTAGCATCTGTGTAGTAGGGGAGACCAGGGCCATTCGGAACATACGCAGTAAATAATAGAAGGTTGACATATCGTATACGGCATTCTAAGGGATTGGGGGGCATTCGATGTCAGGCCTTAGAGTGTCGAACTAGAACCTAGAACCTCTGATAATTTACTGACGTGATTCCAAACACAACCGCGTTTCGACCAGCCCCGGTTTCTCCTGCATGGATAGTTGAAGCGCCAGCTAGATCGAAAAACCATTATGCACAACCAGTTGATAACTTGTTGCTTTTCTTAAAAAAAAAAAAGCTCCCAAAGCCACCCAGCAACGGTTTAATGCATTTATGGAACGGTAACCTTATGCTCAGTGATTCTATACAAATCCGACAAATCTACGATACAATTTGATCGATGACACTGAAACTCATCATTACGTACCGAAGCGCATTAAACTCCGCAATGATCATTATTCACGACGGTTACGCCGTTAACATAAACTGGGTGTGGGAATACAATAAGGAATGATAATTTAATCATAAAATCAACGTAACGACGAAGGCCGGTTTCCTTCGTACATCGTCGTCATCGTACGTTAGGGGGAGGAAGAAGTACTCTATTCTCAGCACATTCTCAGGCAAAGCGTGTTGCAGCGGGGAAAGTCTAATGTGCCATCTAGTCACAAGCCAGAAGCTCCAAGCCTCGTCATTACTACGATCGCAATAACCATATTCGTTGTCGTCGTCCTCGTGCCGAGCTTAGAAGCTCTCATATCCGGCGAAGAGTAGGGTAGACTCTCCCGTCTCTAATGGAGGCCTCCCCTTTCGACCCTGTCGTTCTTCCCTCTGTCGTATCGCGGGTTCGTACCCTTTCAGGAAAGGAACGGGAATACCTGTCTGCCGAACCTCGCATCCCCAGCCGCTGATGGCTTTCATATGTTTTACCAGCTCGTGAAACAAGTTAATACGCTGGAATGGTGGGCGCGGGTACGCGGTCGGCGCAAATAAATGCGACCAACACGATCTGCATATTTGACGGGTTATCGCATGCGTGCGCTGGAAGGGTACGGCGCAACCACGTTGCGAATAATAAGCGGGATCGAATTGGCTCCCGCCGGCTCATCAATAGTTCATCGAGTTTGCGGACGCTACGCTCTTCCGCCCTCCAATTCCTCGCCGGAAGGGCTCTCTGGGAATCCAACCGTACAAATGCGAATCATAAACGCTGCCTATCTATACAAACTCGACGCTGATTTGGCTCGTTGATTTTCAAAGTTCCTCACTCGGACACACACCAACGTCTATCAACCGTTTCGGACAGATACGTCTTTGTTAATTGTATTTTCTCATTTTTAATACCCGCGTCGCCATTGTTCGATAACTGGGACAATGACAGGAAAAATATTATGTATATAATATTATGACTTACTCTAAGATCTTTAAGGTAGAATCACCGGATGAAATAGATCGACCTGGCAATCGCTACATCTGAACGGGCACTTACCGAGTTGTTTTAAACCTAGAAAATTAATAACCATAGGAGAATATGCTCTCCTATAAATAAGTTTATAAAATTATTAATTCAGAAAAAAATCAGAGGCGAAATAAATATTTAGTCGATTGAAAGGAATCCTCAATTCATTCAAGCAATATTTCCGTCAATCAACTCTATCTTCCTTTCAAACTACCAAATATTTCTTTCAGCATCCGTAACTACACATTTTTTGTTTTAAGCAGATTTTCTCTGTGTGTACACTGCCCGTCATTGGTGACTTGTTTTTCTGGATATACTCGATCCCGTTAAGACATCGCGTAAGATATTCCCTAAGCCAGATGAACAAGAAATCCATGACGGGTAGTGCATAGTCGCACGTCGGGTAAAAGTGCGAAATATGGCCTACCTCGATTATCACTTTAATCAATCGTCAAATAATCAATGATATATTGACCGGGCAATATCCACGACTTTTACCCTATCTGAAATATAATTTACCAATGGTTCTAAAGTCGTGAATTTCGGTCTACCTGAGTTTCTTCATTAAACGATCATCAACGCTCATGCCATGCCTTGTCGTCTCCGTTATAAACGGACATCGATCAGTGTCTCGGAAACACTTGACGGAGGCGTGACAGGGTTAATCCGAAGATTCCTCCGTAGAGTGAACGATCAGGAGATACTTTTGCGATAGGCCAGTGGTATCAAACGGGCAAGTGGTTTAATACACTTTAATACATTCGGGAGATAAAGAGACCTATGGCGGAGGGTCGAGGAACAGGTTTGCCACGTGTTGGGGATGGTGCGACACGTGGCGGCGCGTGTCTTGAACACCAAACACCCAGGTTGTATACAATGCTTCAAAAAGACTCGCAGGCAACATCGTCGTTGTTCCGGACACTCGAACGCACGAGACGATATCAAGAGGTAGAGATCTACGGGACAGGGGTGACCACGCTAGGGTTGAAACCCTCGTGTGATGCCCCACACGAAAGTGTCGATCCTTCCTCCTACCGAGTCCCACCGTTACATGTCGTTTCTACAACTGCACGTACGCGTGCCAATCGTGTATACATACGTATGGCACACGACGGACTCATTCCACTCTCGGCAATCCCAATGGGGTCGCAACGCTAGCATTAAGAAAATTGAAACGTCGATTTGTCCGCAGAGGCGAAGGTCGGGATAATTTTATTAGAACAAGTTTCGCGCCCCCTCAGGGTATAAACCAGTGTACAGACGATCACTCCCACAGTGTATCTTCACGTAGACATTCTGATGGTCCTCGACTTCAGCAGCAAATTATGAAATTGTCCCAATTAAGATGATAGGCGCAATTATGTCGTAAGACATCAAGCGATGAAGCATTCATTCCAAGTGAATTGGATGTAACACTGGCTGCCAATACATGGCCAGACTAATAATTTATAGCTCGGTCAGTGATCGGACCAAAGTCGTGTGTCAATGTTGGCACTATTAGCATCGAGATTCACCCGTCCGACGGCCTGATCCGATCACCCGATATGGGTCATACACGGAGAAAAGAAGTTGTTGAATAAACCAAAAGTCGCGGTGACATACATTTAAAATTGTTGTCTCGTTGGTACAACTGAAGCATTGACGTGTTCAACGATTATTTGCTGAGGTCTATTAAAAACGTGTCGACGCAAACCAAAATTGTTGTCGCACAAACCGCCTTGGTTAATCTAACCATTTCCTTCTCTCAGCGATTGTATAAAATATAGAAACGGTTGGCGAAAAAAACATATATTTCCAGACACAGAGAGATAAGTAGATTTTGCCGAAAAAGTCAGACGCGAAGCTTCAACGGTAGCCCCGTTCATCCGGAGCGACATGCAGCCACATTTTTTGTTTTCCTTGTGTGACACAAATAACGAGAATCTATGAACCGTGCAGCCTTCCACCGATCCGTTTAAAATAAAACGTCGCTGTCCCTTCCATCCCCAAGTTACCTTATATTCAAGAATAAAAAAAAACGTTGGCTGCATCGCTTCGGTGTCCTTGCGATGCTCCCAATAGAATTCTCAAAAATTGACTTCCCCGTCAAATTTTATTATGTGCTAAAGAGGTCAAGCACAATTTCAAAAAATGTCCGTTTTATCTGAATCTTGTCGCCTGATAAGCGAGAGGGTCGGAACGTTATTTCACGACGTTCGGAACGGGATGATCGGAGAATCCGTGTCACGCCAGCCAATTCAGACGTCGACAAACACTTTCTCCGTTCGCGGTGCGGATTCGGATGCCACCTAGGATCGACCCAGAACCGAAGATATTTTGATATCGATACTGCGCAACGGCGCCGCGAGAGGGAAAGATCGAGCCGCAGAGACAGATCGAAACGAAGTATGGTCCCGCTGCGCGGCAGACAATGTCCGAAGCAATATAAAGCGAACGGGGAATTAGTGAGAGCTTCGATCGGTCGGTTCACGAGGCCACGTCCCGTCACGACAAACGAACCCCCCGGACTTCCATCACAGAGCTTATATTTAAAGAGTGACACACATCCAGCATATGCAGCCCAGTATGTAGCGTCGCGCTGCTCGTGTTCACTCCAACCACGCAACCGGCACGCATCCACGTGGGTAGTGTACGCTCCGCAGGTACGATGGTGGAGCGGGCTAAAAAGAGCCCTCGAACGGACAGGTGCAAGCCCACAGGGCCTTTGCCCCTTCGCTGCCACCGGCATCCCTCTCGGTCTCTGTCACCCTCTCTCGCTCTCCCCGTCGCTTTCTCGACCACCAGCGAGAACGCATCGTGCGAGGACGACCGGGTATACGAACGATACGGATCGGGACGCGAACCATATGGCCGTAATGATAGACTCTTGATTTTCACGTGAGGGTGCTCGAGGCTGAGCACGAACGCTCGCCCGCGAGCACCATCGACCCACCCCGTGATTGTTTATTTCAACGTCCCGTATGCAGCCGCACTCTCCGTGCCAACGATTGCAACAATAGTGCGTTAATATTATTGGCACACACGAAGGAAATTGACAACTAAATAAATTTTGATACGCGAATTATCCACTCGTTCTCGGATTAATTGGATTCCCGATGTATTTAGATTCGATCTGGAACGGTGATTGATTTTCGCGGATGAAAGGAGAAACGACGGGGGGGGCGGGTGTTATTAATCGTATGTAAACTTGTGTAACGGAATGGAATTTCCAAGAGCTTGGATTCGTTTCCGATTAACGTTAATTCAGCGTTCCCTATTGTGCACAACCCTTGATTACAATTTTCGGTACAAATCGAACTTCCGAGTTAAAACATCGTACGTATGAATGAAATTGGTAAGGCAGAGAACAAAATCGCTTGTGGATGATTGGTAAATAATTAGGGATACGGCACGATGGGTGGGTTCGCTAATGGCAATAAAATTAGTGGATAATTGGTGAGTTCTAAGTCCAGGCGATGCCGACGGGAGCCAGAGTGAAAGCTGGGAGAGGAAAACGGGAAAGCATTTACGTTCTCATTAGTTTACACGAGTGAAAACGTAGTCGATGTCGACCCCTCCTAACGATTTTCGTTTTAACAGGTACGTATGTATATATGTATACTCACGCCGCAGAAGGTAGACTGAATATAATGTATATCTGTGGCACCGAAATACACTTGTGCCCGCCCTAACCGCACGTGAAGGGCCGCACGAGGGACGACCGTAAGTATTATTGTAATTATACACTTAGGTTTATTTCCTGCGGAGGCCAGTGGCAAGCGGGAATCCCCCCACGAGCTCGCTCGGTTCATCGGCTTATGGCATTACGTGCCTCGGAAATCGCGAGATGGAGGGAGGAGGACCCTAATAAAAATAATAATAAGCGAGCGTTAAACCGCGTCGGACTGAGCGGAAGTAACGTTCGTTCCCTCGTTCCGTATTCGAGCGCCCCCGATCCCACCCCCGACGCCTCGTCGTCACGTGGAAACTTGCAACCCCCGGGAGCGCTGCTCGATTCATGCGTTCGGTACATATACCTATGTAATTTTACATGTGTGTACCGCGTTTTAGATATAATCCGTGTGAGTTACGAAACGTAAATCTATCGGTGGTAAGTATGCTTGTATGAAACTCATACGCAAACTCGCGGGCTCGCTGTTTCGAACGGATAGAGTATAGTGGTAATCCGAGAAAGTTTCGTATTTTTTGTTTCACGTTCACATGAGAATTTCCCCACCGAAATTATCATGTGCGGTGGGGTTCAAAATTTTCAACGATTTTAATACCAAAAATGCGATTTCACACTGGAGCACATTATAACACTGGAGAATGTTTGGTATTAAATTGAGCAAAAATTTAATAAGTTTTTTTAAATGTTTGAATTTTTCAAAAAATGTATGTCTCACATCCAACACGAGTTTCTGCATCAAGTATCGCGATAGGAGTACATTTGGTTGGAGATTTATGTTCTGCGACAAGTGACTGAATTATTGAAAATTAAGATAGTACCAATATAGACACCGTGTCGCGGTTATGGGAAAGGTGGGCGGAAAGAAGTACCGCTCATCGTAACGTGCGTGACCGAGACCCACGCGAGCTCTTCACTCGCACGTCGTCCGTCACTACTTATTTTCAAGGAACCCCCGATACCTCCGGCCTTCCTTCGAGACCCGCAGGCACTTATAACGTGCCACTCGTCGCTCTGTCCCTCGACGTCCATCCCCGCGACTCCGGGAGCGCTCCAACATTTCGGGGACGCTAATTCGCTGTAGTCACGAGACAGTAGCGTTCGCGAAGAGCCTCACTAACAGCCAGGGAATTGCCCGGGCCGAAGTTTTTCTCTCTTTCGGAGTCTCGTGGCAAAAACGTTCGCTACATCGGCGAAAGTGCCGGAGAGGATAGCGGGAAAAATTCTGGAATCGCAATAGTTTTGCTACTAAGAGCCGCTTGGAATAGAAATGCCGAGCTGGGCAGGTTCGCTTATCGATCAACTCGGACCGACCACCCGCTCTCGCAAAGTCCGAATGTTCGGCGTGGACGGACTTGGCCGTATGTCGATCCGCGACATATAAACGCAGATAAAATTTTTATTCGCCGAACTGGTAGGACAAAGCGAAATATATCTTATTACAGGTGCAATCTTGTCTTATCTCAGCAGGTATATCTTATAAGGTACAAAAAAATTAGCAATTTGATTTGCACGTTACTTTCTCTTTTGAATAATAATAACAATAATATGAACCGAGCCATATTCGCGACTTTTAACCAAATTGTAGCTTCATAACTTTCTTTTTGTAGAAATAAACGGTTTCCTTACTGCCATTTATACATGATGAAAAGAATGTTGATAGTACGCTTGACTTTGGCTATACTATATATAGGGAAGAGGGGGGCAACGGGGCAAAACGGGGTTTTTGGGCAGAACTAAATTTTCGAATCATTTTTGGATCGGACAAGGCGGCAAAACTGGGCAGAAAAGCCTGATGTATCCGATAGGGCGAATTCGGGCATCCAAAAATGATTGGAAAATGACGTTTTACCCCGTTGCCACATTTTGCCCTGCTCTACCCTACATTGTTTTAATCCAAATCAACTTATGACCCTAAAATTGTAACCTCGATTGCCCGGGCAATAACTTCGGATGCTTCAAAGAGAAGCGTAAAGCTGTGCCAATTTTTTAAATTCATACCCAGTCGCAGAGTTTTAAAGTTATTCATTATCATGCGATTACCGTTGTTCGTACGAAAAATGGATTAAACTTTAGGCAGTTACTGCAGACACAACACGTTTCCTCATAATTTTGCCGTGTGTAAGGTTCACGACAAACACGCCTTTTTTAAACACATAAAATTCGGTTTCTACAACACGTTTTTTTTTATCCACCTTCATATTTATTTCCTTCTTACTTTCATTGGTGCACCTTCTCGCCTTGTTCGCTCGCGGTATTCCTGCCATTATTTTCAATTTGGTCCCCAAATTAACGTTACTATTCTACGCGTCTCCGTGAAGGACGATAAATAAGGGCAAAGCGAGTAGTAAATATAAATCAGGAGTGATTGGATGTAAGTGGGGAGCGTTATGTGTCCCCAGTGTCCTGTGTGCGGGGTCGACCGCGGGTGTTTCTGGAGCCCCGTAGCACCAACGGACCGGTGATCGGTGCCGCATCTCTTCTGTATTATGTTTCTCCCGTCTCTCTCTCTTTCCCTACTACATGGCACAACGACGAGTAGGTGAGTGCGTGATGTTTCGACATTTCGTTCATGGCTCGTTTGTCAATCGACCTTACATTCGCCAATTTCTTTGACCAATATTTCAGGCACCGTTATAAGTCACCGAACACCGAATCCTTCCATCCGATATCTTCACGACTGTCTTCGCGATCTCTACGAATTCTCCCGATGCCCAAAATCAAGCAATTTCATTATTTTTACTGGAAAACGAAGTTGGTAGGAAACCGTTTTTTGTTGATGTCTCGTTACCATTTGATTTGGAAGTAAAAATAGTTAAGACCGAAATCAAAAACAATACCCGACACAATGTCTTACTCACTTTTTAAGTATTGAGATTTTAGTGTATTTGCTTGTGCCAGATAAGAACAATTTTGGGTGCAGTCTGAGAGTTTTCAGCCACATGACCAGTATTCAAGATCAAGACCAGACAGTATTCAAGATGGTGAATTCTCGGACCGCCGCAATCCGTCGGCGTCCGGTACCTTGGTATATTTTTTTTTCCCTACGATTCGGAGCATATAAATTCATGCGCCCCGGGGTTTAAAGACGAGCCGACGAATTAGTCGCAAATGTGCAGGCGGATAGAAGCGTTCGTGAGATACACAGGTGCGAGCGGAGATATCGATTATGCAATCTCGTATGGCCGCCGGAGCCTCCGTATAATACGGACGCGGAGGACACGATACAATCATACACCCCCTCGGGCCCACACACACTCCAGACTGTCAAACACTTCTGACATTAATTATCGTTCTACTGTAACGTCGTCATAACACGCTGACGGGGAAGCTCCCCTCCCCCTCTTCCAGCAGCTTGCACATATGGTCATTTCCCAGATTTCCGTAAGGCAAGTGCACCTAGACGGTCATGTCCGGGGGGTCTTTAAATGGCTCTTACCTGACCGCACATCGCACACATTCTCCAAACGACCAATAACTTCCCTTTCTTTCCTTACATCCATTCTTTTAAAACTCCAATGTCACTCCATTGATTTTGTGACAACGAATCCCTTGTGTTATTTATTAACTAAGAACTTCGGTTGCCGTCGGTTTGAACTATAAAAGTTCTTTCAACAAGCACCAGGGATGTCGACCTTTCGTTATTTTGATATCGGTATTGCTTTGTTATGTATCTTATAATCTATTTAATATCAAATTCATTTCATAGAGAAAAAAATCCTGACAATTGTACATTTCTACGTTGCTTTCGCGCATTTTTTTTTCTTTCATAACTCTTTCTCGAAGAATGCATTTTCTGTGATTTATTTTTGGCTGCCTTAAAAATAAAATAATTGAAAATATGAACGCATGCACCGTGCGTCGTCTATTTTTGATTGTTTCGTTAGTATATCGATTTAGAATATTTTAGCTCGACAGACTGACTTTTCCTCGAGTGTAAAATTTTTTATCCCAATACAGCTTGAATTTGTAGGAGCGCCAGCAGGCACAAATAGTAATAAAAACAAGTAAACCGACATAAAAGAAAATATTCATACCTTTGAAATGTCTTTACTGTTTCTGAAAAAAAATTCAATACTGAATAACCTTGGTTGTAACTCGACTTATAGGAAAAGTTTCAGCTCGATTTCACACTCGAACGTAATGAGGCAATAGGCTTCACTTCAAAAGTTATTAAGGAAGCGTGCGCGAGTCGATTGCCATTGCGTAAGCGGCCCATCACGTCTGTAACTAGATGCGAGATATTCCACGTCAATATATATGCCACGTATCTATTTTTTGTTCACACCAGAGATTTTTTTATTATTCGGTCAGCGATAATGTCTTAACGATTTTTATTTTATTAAAAAAAATGTTAAACCTTGACATCCCTTTTGAACCTTGACGAAAAAATATACTCATCGCCGCTGTATCCAATTTTGAGAAGCTGACATTCAATTTCGAGCCTGGTGACCCAAAAACCCCTTGCGGCAGCCCTGTCATTGAAATTTCGACGCGGACAGTGTGTATATTCCTGGAACCGATCAATGCCCCACTTCGTCCATTTCGGGGACGAAATTTGTTTAAGTCTTTTATTATCATTATTGTTATGATCCCGATTATGAAAATACAAATTTGCCTGTTATTCAATCGGGAAAATCACTAAATAATTGTATGACCAGAGATAAAAAAACTTAATCTGCCGAATAGTCGCTTATTTCGATGTTTCATTACCCAGCTTAGTTGACTATCTCAACCATCCGAGAGTTAATCATAAAAGTGTGTGACTATTATTACCATCCCAATAAAAAATTAATTTCAGGATTCACTCATTATGCCGATAAGAAGCTCTCAACTGATAACAAAATATGATAATATGTTTATATTTATATTTTTTAAATATATTTTTGTTTGGTCTAAGGAAAAGTGTCAGCTTGTATATTTCCGTATATAGGGTTACAGTTACATAGGAATTTATTGTCTCGTGAGTCACAGTTATTTCTCACGATAACACAAATATTGTTTTCGCGTCATTAGATACTTCCATAAAGTGGAGAAACTTTGTTCCCGGACTCCGATAATGATGAATGAGTGTTGAGACCAAACTCCTTTCCGTTTCGTCGCGGGGCTAGCGCGAGTGTGTGTGTATGTGTGTGTATCGATGTAATTTTCGTGACCTATTTATGTCGTGGATGGAAGCCCCGGTGTTTACTTTCAATGGTTAATGAGTCGTGGCGCCGAACTGCATTCAATTCTCTGCAGGTTTGACCAATCGATAATCCCGTGAGAGTACTCGTCGAGCTTTCTTATAATACCCTTTCAATATATCGTAAGATAACTCGTAACGAAAGTTTTTTGTCTCAAAAAAAAAAAATGGTATGATCACTTAGCTCCTGAATGAAACAACATAACTCACTGATGTAATTTAAAAAAAATTAATTTAACAATAATCAGACGTATCAAGGAAGTCGGAAAGGTTTCTTTATTTCTGCTCGTGCCAAATGGGCCAGGTATGATTCTCAACGATCCGTGAAAATCGGAACGATAATTTCGTCCGGCGGACGCTGAATTAATTAAAATCGGAAGAGCGATATCGCCAGTCGCGGAGGGGACGATTCATAAATATGCAATTGGACTCCGAGCTGTATTAATTACCATAGGTAACAAAATTCTCGCGGAAAACCCACACACACACACAGTCATCCAACGAAACTTTGAAACAATCGAATTTCATCCGTGTCATATATTTCAGGATTATTATCACGATAAAAAAAAGAATCGTCCTATGATAAATATTTAACAGCGTACATCACCCTTGACACTTATACTGCGCAGTATCTCTTCTTTAGCTTTGGCTTTTTTTTTTTGAACTTTCAATGAATGCAATCGATCAGCGTGAAACTGGATTCAGGATGGAAGCGTCGATCTCGAAGAATAGCGGGAGAGGGAAAGTAAAAAAAAAAAAGATCAGTAGTACACGCCTGTAATCTCATCTAGGCACTCAGCTCGTAGCGACGCTTTTTATCCTATTACGTCACATGAATAAAGTAAAAGAATGTAGCGAGGGCGCGCGGACGGGCTCTGCTACGCTCCGCCGCTCTTCGGGGATGATGCTCCGATGGTGGTGAACTTGATGCGTGCCGTCTCAATTTTTAAGGGCGAGGGCGGCCATACCAGGAGACTCGAAGATATCATAACGGTTCGGATGCTCTCTGAGCCGGCGCTCAGCTTTCGGGCGTAATAATTCAGGAGGTTTGAAAGGAACAAAACAAACGATTTAACCGGGAAAGCGTGTTGAGCGACCTCGGTAAATCATGTTGCTCTAATGCTCATGTTATGTTTTTCGGAAATATTATTAGTTTGTCTATCGAATTTATTTGAATTACTTTGTCAACTACATTTTGTTTGTAAATCCGCTCGGTTAGTAAAAATTGTTGATCAAGGTGCAGCCAACTGGACAGATATATTTTAAATGTTTTGTTTCTTCTTGGAGGCACTATTTTTTAGACACAATTTGTTCAAAAATTTGTAATTCTGATTAACTTTTTTGAGCGTAAAAAAAAAATTGATCATTTATCGGAACGAAAAGTAGGAGGAACTGAACCTGTCGAAAGATCTGTATTTATTGTTTTTCGATACCAGACCGTCAGAGACATGAAATAGCCGGATTGGAAATTTCAACGTTCAGATCTTTCGCACGAAATGATTACACATGATAATTGTCAATGAAAATCTTTATACCGTGCATGTGAAATTAAATGTGTGATTAGCATGTGAATCGTGTGTATTACATAATATATGCGACGAGACACATTCATCACTTTCCCCCTACTATAGAAATCCGATGTATAAGCGGTCTCGTACTATAGCAGAAGGAAGGAGAATCCAAATTGTGATTCAATTGTCTTGAACGTGGAAGCAACTTTGAATCGTCGGATTAACCTTAGGAGCTCAACGCAATTCTCGGTTTCGATTTCGCAGAATGATTGAGTGCATAGCTTCACTGACAGCTATAAAAATGTCGACCAACGAAATTTTTATTCACTTACTCAATCATGTTGTTTCCAGAAATAAAAAAAAAATTAATTATGAAAATTGTTGGAATAGAGGCACCCTTGTCGTACGGCCCTGACTCCTTTCCCCCACCTCTCACGCTCGAGACGCCGGCTACGCTTAGAGTCACTTCGTTGCAAG
>JAPYZD010002032.1:0-29559 GCA_030522725.1 Ichneumoninae sp. B BG-2022a
GGGGGTTGAGACGATAATTGCCAAGGTATACATCGTTTCCCCGAGGCTTCTGTGTAATGCTTGTGCACGAATGGAGTAAGTACACGACGACGGCTGGAGAAAAAAAAAGACACCACGCGAGAAGATGGAACGAGTCTTCCCGTACATGCGCCAATTCGTCATGACACAGTTTCGCCCGAGACCCGTTTTGCGCCGCCGCCTTCGTAACTGAGACACACATTATAATCGTATCTGCGTATTTGTAAGTCAAGTACATTAATACGAGATAAGACTCTCTCGGTTAATCTGTGCCCGGTCAGATATCCTCGTATCGGCGGGCGGAGTCGTCGGGGTTCTCGCAGCAAATTTTACACAATGTACAAGTTGTCGATTCCGAGGATACGATATTATCGGGAGAAATTAATGAGGCACGAGGAAGGAGCCCGACGCCAGAGCGAGCTATCTCGATTGATCCGAGAGCCCGTCTCCGTTCAGCTCTCTCGGGTCCCCGTGCGAGAACGGACGGACGGAGAAGGTGTGGAACGCGAAGGACGGTGGAAGAGGAGGAATAAGAGTAGATTGACTCGGACGATCTTTCGATCTCTCGGAACGTGACCCGAGCCGTCTGGCACTCGGACCCCGAGCCGTATCGCTGGCTCCGTCCTCTCCCTCGTCTCGTTCCTCCATCCCCAGCTTCTACTTCCTCCGCACCTACGACCCACCCGTTGCACAAGACAGTGCGCAACGTATTTCTGGGTTCTTTCACTCGGCGTGACAAGTGACTTTGAGAAGTTGCACCCGTCTGACGGCCCTGTCATCCGAACGATGACGACGAGCGCGCCGCCGGAGAGACTTTCGGACACGATTGGAACGAGTGATGAGACTCGGCTCGTCCCGCGGGACTGTGAGACCCGGGGATTGTAAGACACGTCGAGCTATCAAAATACGTGAGAGTCCTACCAAACGGATGGGGCAACATCATGCCCGCGCCTCCTCCGTCCCCCGGACGGCTCCGCGAATAATTCATCGAAAGTTCACCGGTCGATTTGTCGGCGGGTTCGTTGGAGTCGCCGATTGGCGCCAGCGACCGACTGCGTAGCTTCGATCCGCGGAATCGAGCGAATCGAAAGTTTCGGGAATCAATTCGGCCACTCCGCGTGGGAAGTTTCATGACGGTCCGGAATGTCTGTGTATGTACGTTGGGCTGAAACCGGAGTCGATCTCCAGAAGCAATCTCCACTGATTTGGCCTCACGAGCCGGGAGATCGCAATTCAACTCGCGTTACATATAATTAGTGCGGCTGATGCGCCGTACGACGGGTGCCGCAGCCGTCGTCTCTCGGGTCAATTTCCCTTAACTACACGGAATCAAGTGCGGTGCCGACGCTTCACTCTCGAAGGCGATCTATGGCGCATGTACAGTGTCCCGGGATGCCGTGCTTCAGCTTCCTTCGAAGCATAATCCGGACCACCCAGTCAACGGTAATCAACCGGGTAGACGCGCATACACGCGCTCACCGGATCCCTCCACGTAATCCATACAGCATGCTTACGGGGCTTGTAGTGCATTCGATATTCCTCCCGAGACTATCTACTTGTTCCCAGAGGAACGTCTATCGATCATCGATATATTTATATGTATGAAGCATAAAGAAACTTGAATTTCATCAGGTCCATCAAAATAAAAGGTGCAAAATGGACCCGCGGCTTCGTTGCACTGTAAAAATAAATTGTAAATTTAAGGTACTGGAACTTGAAATTTGCTAACATTACTCATATTAATTAAACATGAATGTACTTTGCTGGGATAATAAAAATACCAGATAATAAAATTACACATCTTTTGCTTGAAAATTTTAAAAAATCTTAATGAAAAATACAAATTTTATTATAAAATTGCAACGCACATGTGTTTGAAATTTCAGAAACGGTTTATGTAAAAAAGCTTCCAATACTGTTCATTAATTTTCAAACAAAATTTTTTTACTATGGGAAACGGTCCGTCTTGCCCCGCTTCGTCCTGCATTAGCTTTATTATAGAAACCCATTAATCCAAAAAGCTCATTTACCGCGGCTCGAACGACCGCTAAAGCTCGAAAGCGTCGATATATTTAACTGGCTCTGCGTTTCGACGCTTCGTTGGTCATCTTGTAGGATCGAACAGGACCGGCGGGCTCAGCGCGTGTCCGCCGCAATTGCCGGGCTCGCGGCGTCGGGTAATCTCCTCCCGCGTAATGCGGTCACGTGTGTATACAGGATTATTTTCTCGACCGCGAAAGACCGGTATCTATAGGTAGCGGGAACGAAATATAAAAAAATATATGTATCGGCTTAGCGAGCCGAACCACCCACGCGAATTCTCGCTCGAACTATTTTACACCCACCGCGTACGGTTCGTCATGCGTGTTTTGAAGAGAGGCGAGACGATTCCCTTCCAGATTACGTGCGTGGAATATCTCCGCCCGCTGCTATCTCGAGTGGCTCGTCCGGCGACGATGAAATCCGAGAATGGAACGTAATCCGGTGAGAATCACTCGGAGGGGGGAAAAAGTTTTTCCGATATCGCAGAAGAGCGCGCACGCTTTCCCGTACGCGGTGCCACTAATCGCCGATGCTCCTTCGACATTTGGCGGGAGTCAAGGCGCGTTTGATCCTCGTGATCCCATTGATCGTGCGGGCATTGGGCATTGGGAATTGCCTTATACGGCCGCTACACGTTCCATGCCTCCCTAATCATTGGGTATTGAGTATCAATGATCTATCCGTGCGACGTGGCTGTATGAATACCGCCAGTGAGCCTGGAGGCGCGCGTGATCAACCTATTACGTGTTACCGAGCCAGGAGTCATGGCAAACTGTGTCAAAAGGATGAATAGGTGACCATTTGATTTCTCACCGATGAGACAAGTGCCCGATGCGAATTGACAGATTGGACGATGGAACGGAGTCTTTTTTTTTTGTTAAACATTCCATATCGCCAGTTTCATCTAATATTCGTTCGGTCATAACGCCGGAGAGAGTTTCTCCGGCGCTGGTCCAGCGCACACAGTATCCAGCCGAGAAACTCCACGGGATGCATGGAAGTTCGCAGTCTTGTTGGCAAAGTTTATTAATACTAACCGCAGAGGCCTCTCGGTTACTTATGCCAGCGTACGCGGTTCTCGGTCTCTCGGCTATACGTTTCGTTTCGTCCGAGTATATCAAGCGCACGTGGCTCATCTCGACGTCGGGCAAACATTGGCTCGTTGAACTCGGCGATGAGAGAGCGCGGTCGAGGGAGGAGAGTCTTTCGAGGATGTTGCGGATGAAAATTGCAAAGTCACTTGCTATTATCGTCGATCGCGGCGAATTCCTCTTGCGAGATCTATCGTGGGGTAAATATTGATTTTTGTCCGTTGGATCATCATCGACGATCAAACGGAACATCCCTCAATCGTGGGAATATCTCGCGTCCAACTTGGAGCGTAATTACTATACTTAATTATTATTAAGGGTAATTTCAAGAAGATTTCAATTTGACGGTCTTCTGGGCCCAGTCGTCCAATTACCGATTTCCAGACAATTAGGCCTCAGAGAACAGTCAGATTTGTGAGCTTCGCGGTATATTTCCCTCAGCCTCGCGAGATCCGGGCACGGACGAAAATCCGAACGAGATCAAAGCGTGGGCTCGGGAATGAGCTGCATATGCGCACGGCGAATCCTTTTCGTTCAAGGTTCCTCGATGCGTTGGTTCAACTTTTACGAGTCCAACTGGCCGATACGCGGGAATAATTTAGTGCCGGTTTCGCTTTCCGCTCGAGGTAGAGGAAAATTCATACTGGCCAAAACGAGGGGAAGTCTGCAGCTTTGTGTACGAGCCTCGGCTGTTCCCTCCCCGGTCTACACCATCTCCTCGCTGAGCTATCATTAATTAGAGCTTCAAAGTATGCGCTCTACGAACGCACCCTCGCGTTTCTCCCCATTTTTTTGTGTTTTTCTTGTTCTGCTCCTCCATCTCCGCTTCTTGTTTCCTTCAACTCGGGCGAATGCCGGAGATACCCGGAGAGCCCGAAAGATCAAGAAGACGCGAGACTAGTCGAGGGCTAGACCGGACACGTTATTAACGTGACATAACGCCACACAAGAGGGAAGGGAGTCAACGACGCGAACGACATACTTTGCCTCTCGAGCGTTTCTATCGCTCTGCGCTGCCACTGGTACGAATCCAAGATTGCAACGCGGCACACGACTCGCGCAGGTCTCTATATTTAAAGCGACGCCCTCGCAGTGCGCGCCTCTTTCGCGCCGGAAACCAAAAAAATAATCACCGACTCCTACGCCACAATGTAACGGAGTTTGTTCCCTCGCCCTATAAATTCCCCAAAAGTACGCACACCCAAGATAGTTGAAGTAAAAACAAAGCGTAAGTGCAACGAATATGTTGGCACAAAAGTCTATCTGGTGAATCTGGCCTGATTAAAAAAATTAAAAAAAAAAAAATAGAAAATTTACTTTATTCGTTGCGCTTACAGTTGAAAGGTATCTTGATTTTTGGTAGTCAATTTATATAGCTAAAAGGAGAAGCTGACCTCCCGTCGGGGCAAGACGGTAACGACCCACTTGAATTTTACGGCATCGTTGTATAGTGCGCGGAGCCGATATTGGCAGTAGCCGATGAGCGTTAGTCAGAGGAAAATTTTGGAACGCCATTAATAACGGGACACAGCGGGCCACGGGGCATAAACCGGGGGTGCACATGGTCGATGCTTTTAAGGACTACGCTCCGTTGTGCCGGCGTGCTTTTCGCTACATTTATGTAGCGCATCGGGAAAGTACCTGAGCACCGGCTGTTTTACGAACGGCACCGGGCGACAACGGCAACACATCAGGCTTTTCCGCGGTGCAAGCTGCACGGAGCACTCCGATGCACATCGATGCTCCCTGCGTACGTCACGCTCGTATGAATTTCGCGGCTTTTCGTTTACGAAGTTTCGGGGCGCGCGGTTTTGCGGACGGTAAAGAGGCGCCAAAGGAAGAAGAAGCGAACGAGAGCGAGAGACTACGGGGTTGAGTAACGCGGTGGTAAAACTTTAACGGCCCCTGTGTGCTCGGTGCGATGGCTCTCCGGACAGATTTCACGATGGCATAGACCGCGGCGCGTTGACGCCCCGACCGCGACCCGCTCGGGGAATCGCCTTTCGGCAATGAAACCGCGTACGCGCACCCTATATTCTACCATTAATATTATAACCGGACACATCAACGGCGCATTAAAACCACCCGGCAATTATTGCCGGGAGAGATTCGTCGTTAAATACCGTTGCACTCTGGGTTTACGGCGCTTTGAGGATTATCGATATTCGTCCGATATTACGGGCTTCTTATTAATGACGAATCAAAGTTGCTTACTAGGGTTTTTTTTAAATTTATTTAATTGGGAGAAATGTTGACGGTTAAAAGTTACTTCGATGAAAAAACAAATAAAAATTGTATAGCTCTTGCTTGAAATAACGCTCCTCGAAATTCTTTCGCACGATCGAAACACCGTTACGAACTATCGATAGCGTGGGCCTTTTTGTTATTTTTTTGTTTGCTTTTTTAAAAAATGTGTTAAACCCGCTTTTTGGCCTGAAATCGTCGGCGATATTTTTTTTTTATGGTTTTACCAATTTTTTCCGCCCGTTTAGCGGATAACTTGAAAGCATATATTTTTCGCTCGCGCGCACATTCGTATTTTTGCCGAGGCATCGTTTACGGAGGAATTTCAATTTAGCCACAGTAAATATGCACTCCGGCACCTGCGCACTCCGTTGCCGCCGCCGCCGGTGCTCCTGCTTCTGTTTCAAAGGCGCAACATCTCGAAAAAAGCTGCACGAGCGAGAGGTAAACGGAAAAAAAGAACGGCCGAGAATATTGCGTTCTCGCGGGCGCGTTATTAAATTGAGCCAAGACACGCGAGACGGGAATGGACGTATTAAGATTATGAATCCATTAGCGGGAGATCGGTTAGATGGGGTCGTGCCGAAGCGTCCCCCGTGGGGCTCTTTGATGAAAATTGTGGGTGAGCGTTTTTTAGTTTTTTTTTTTTTGCTTATCCTTCGTTTATTTTTTTTTCTCTCCTTTTCCACCACTTCCCTCGAGCCAGCGGCTCCGATAAATTCGGATATACCGCGGAAAATCCCCGAGAGCGCGCAAATGGATGCATTGCAGATACACCAGATTTTTAACGAAATAAAAAAATCCTCGATCGAAAAACATTTTGCGGTGTCTTTGTCGACGATTCGCTCTCGAACTCCGTCGGCCTCGTTCGACGTTAATATTATAATATTATCGACGAGAGTGCCATCGGTGTAAATACAGGGAACGACCGAGATCGGAAAGGATAGAGGGAAGGTGAGTGGCCGAGAATACACCGCTCTTCATCCCGATCGATATCATCGTCCTCGTCCAAGCGCATTATTACCAGTTAGCCGTGTAATTATGAGCGGCAATTAAGATTCTCAGCGACGCTCGTTGTCGGCAATAGGACGATAGCCTTTACGCCTCGCGAATAAATATACAGAGCAATTAACTCCGGCGTTATGTTAATTAAAACCATGATATTCATTGGCCAACGTTGAATGCCTGACCGTTCCGAAACCTACTCGAGATCCCAATGAGCCTTCGCTGACGTCGTAATTGTCAAAAATTAATAAAAAAATTTAATAAATAAAATTGAAAATTAAATGCTAGATTTCCATCTGCCAACGAAGTTAACGAGGAAAAATCCTTCGCCGTGCCCTTTTATTCGATACGTTTTTCCTCCGAGTTCCGGTGCATGAAAGTTCCCATCCTCTTCACGGTCGGCTCTTTGAGTGGGACACACTGCATTTTCTGAATACTGATGCAATCTCGAGCGTCGCTCTTTTACAGCGTCGTATGTCTCTTCTTTTGAAGAAGTTTTCTTCTTTCCTTTTTCTTTTTTCAATTTTTTTTTAGCTTCAAAAGAGGAACATAACCGGAGTTCAGAGAGCGCAGGTCACGCGATGACTTCTCGCTCGCATCGGTGACGCTGCGAAAAGACCCCGCTCCAAGTTTTCTGCCTGCATGGGTACATCTTTTTCGTGTCACCCTCCGCTTCCTTTTTACCTCTTTATTTTATTTATTTTTTATTTTTATTTACTTCTTCACTTTTTGCACAACGACCACCCGCAAAATCGCAGGGCAGCGTTTGGATAGCTGTATTTAAATGCGCCATTTCACTCAAGCTCGGATATAATTTCCCGGCGCACGGAGACTCTCTAAAAGCCGCGAATTAAATGATTTTACTTCGTGACATCCGGATTCGCGAAGCAAAGTGGAACGAGGGATGCGGAGGGTGAGGGAGGCTTCTCCATCTACGAGTCGCACATTGCGGCCGGGCTCTCGCGGTTAAGATCGTAATCTCTGCTCGATGGGTGTCGGTGATTGTGATCGTGATCGTGAACGCGCGGTCACGATTGTTCCATCCTCTGCTATCTCATCGCGGGCACGCTGTATTGATATCATAGTTTTCGTGTACCGTACCATTATCGTATTACCGCATACCGTTTCCCTGTTGGCATACGCGCGAAACCTAATAAACTACGAATAAAATACGCGAGCGGAGATACGGCAATTTACGATCGCTCCTTACGTTATTTATAGATCACGCTCAGCGTATTTCATTCGGTTCGTTATTGCGATCGGGAGTTATGTGAATTTTATGTATCGCGCACAGCGTCATTCATAATTATCGTACACGCTTTTTTAGGAGTGGCAAAACATTGGTGAATTGCCATTTTCTAACGAGGTCAAGCCTCGCAATAATATAAATATACAATTTATTTATATAAAATTATAGAAAATAATAATAAGTGTGTTATTATATATAAAAATATAGTAAGAATATCTCAAGAATATCTGAGCCGTGTCGAAAGGAGATTGTAGTGCAAGTAAAATCTTTTAGAGACTATAAGTTTTTTCAATTTTAATCTTTGCTTTTTAATTTTTATATACATAACACGTTAGTTATAACACATTTTTACATTTATATTTTGATAAATGGTCAACGAGATATACGTCAATGAATAAACAATTAAAGAATAATTACTCGCAAAAATCATTATCATGAATGGTAAAATGGATTTTTGCTTTCTATTCAATAATACGCATCTTCGGGTACATTTCGTGAAATGAATAAAGTCGCAAATTCAAAAAAATGTAACAAACAAATTTTGCAGAATAATGGAAATAAAATATATGAAAAATCATAAAAAGGCTGATGTAATAACCATAATTTGGAGCTAGTATCATAGAATTTAAAAAATGGTAAATTAATTAATTTTTTTTTTGGAGTGGGAATAACGCAAGTAATTTTGAATCACCCTGTACAGCGCGGACTACAATAAGCTGCAACGCGATAAATATATCGTTCATGCTACTCGCATTTGGGTGGCCCGCAGGATAAATCGTTGTCAAGCCCGGGTAGCAATTTTTTCTCGTGTCTCTCTCTCCCTCGTTCTCGCTCGCACGTCGGCGGAGCCGGATCGTTAGATGTTGTCGCAGGTGATTACCGTTCGGTGTCGAACCCAATGATCCGACGGGCGAAGCGACTACTCGCAGGGCTCGGGCCTCGATCACCCAACAGCAAGCAACGAAATGGACGGTCGACGCGGTACCCTAATGACTCGACCGCACGAGCAACTTCGGCCCTGCCGCGGTTCACTATATACAGTTCGCTGCTGTTGGCTACCCCTGCGGTATAATAGCGAAGCGGTGTAAAAAAAAAAAAAAAAAAAAACGGAAAAAAGCGAGCATGTATTTTACGATTGGTGAGAGCTTCAACTTCGTGGGCGTTAAAGGCTCTTCTGCTCTTTTTTCCGCTCACACGGATGAGCTCCCATTTTTCGCAAGACTTCTAGCAACGATATCTTGGAAGTAAAAAAAAAAAAAGAAAATGTTCTTTCGACTCGAAACCACAGCCACGTATAATTTGATGGGAGATAGCTGGTTGCGCGCAATTTCTGTTGCGAAAGCTTCGTCGAGATAAGAAAGTAAAATGCCACTGTGAAAAAATCTAGCAACTGCAGGGGAGAGTGGGTCACGCTTTGCAAGCTTCTTTGCTTGAGTGGAGTGTTTTCCTGACGAGGTGTATTCACAGTGTTTTCGCAATCGACGTAATTGTCAAAGGTTTCCGAACGAAACGTAGTAAAAAAATCTTAAAGTGCCCCAAAAAATCCGATGCATGCCCGCAACACAGGCGCATCTGTGGCTACCCCGTTGCACACCCGCATGAACCATTCACGTTTCACCTACATTTCAAAACTGACGGTCCGAATTTTTTTAATGTATGTTTTTCTTTTTTCACGAGTCTTTTGACTTTCGTTTCTCCATCGTTTTTCTCGTCCGTGCAATAACGTGAGCCGGATACGGTGGTAATTTCTCTTATCGCTAAAGCTCGACCCTCCCATACATATGCATCAATGCACAGTTAGTATTTTCTAAACCAAACAATTAACCGAAACTCCGTGTGTACGTAAGTGGCTAATTTAAATGCAATGAAATTTTCCAGTGCTGCGACTGCACGCTTTCCGCTTCCGATACCGAGTCCGGTGAGCTATACGAGTCGAGCAACGTCGAATATTATCGAGCCTCGCTCCGTCGTGTCGCGCCCGAAGTTTGTCAGCAGGTGGAGAATCACGGTGCAACAACGCGACAGAATCCGCGATGCGTTGAGCCCCGAGGTGGAGTCCTGCGTAACGAGGCAACAGAGCCATTCGACTTTATCGCCGCGAGGGCTTTACAGTGACGATCCCGTAGCGTACTAAACCGGCTAACTTCTATATCTGCCCCATAGAACCGGCGACTCTGTCGCGCCTCGACCCGGAGCTCCGATACAAAGAGCATTATACCCATTCACGCACAGCTCGGAATTTTATCGTTGGAATAAAGAGGAATCGAATCAGTTACGGACAATTTAATCCGCGGCGTCAGAGTCCGACTGTGAATGGATGTAACCACTTTGGATAAAAGGCAAAAGGGAGCTCAACGCCGGCAGCCGGAGGGCTTCGACTCGCGGGGCGCGTCTGAAACTAACCGGAGTAAAGAAACAACGGCGGGAAGGAGATAATGTTTCTATGGATTCGTCTTAAAAGTTAAGAGGCTCGAGAACGCGGGTATTGCGGAAATGAGAAAGTCCGAAGTTTCTCGTTCGTCTTTGCTCTCTGTCCGTGAGCGAGCTGTGTCTGCGCGAGCTCCCGTTGCCAACGATTAATCATTGTCCGACTTGGCCGACCGACAATGAGTCCTTGTTCGCTGCCTGACGACTTACGATCCGCTTCGTTCGCTGGACAGTTCCAGAACCGGCGGATAAATCACGCTCGTAAGTACGTGGCGAGACGACGGACGAGGTGCGGAGAAGCTGAGAGAACTCTCGCGAGAATGCGCTCCGGAGTTTATTGCCACCGTAAATGAGAAACTTGAATCGACGGAAAAAAATGTCCAATTACCGATCTTTGGTTCGTCTTGGGGACAAAAAATATTCGGCACGAAAATTCGCTCCGGAAGGGAAATGAAAATTATTCTATGATAGGCGGCAGTATTGGTAAATATCGCCGAGCCGTTTGTTTACCCCATTCATTAAATATCAATATCTAAAAATAATTATAATAATACTCGTATTATTATTATTTAATATCAATAAATATTATTATCATTTTCAAATCATTCCAGATAACTGACGCTGTTTTTTATGAATAGAAAAAGAGACTACTAAATTTCAAATGTAAAAAGGAGAATCGCTTTTTTAGTCGTCTGTTTCGCGTCGAGTTCACAAAAAAGTCGCAATTACCGATATTTAGTTCTTCTTTCCGACAAAAAAATATTCGTCACGAAAATTCGCTCCGGAAGCCAAAAAAGAAAAATGATTCTATGATAGGGTGCAAAATTGGTAAATATCACCAACCCATCACCACTCTTACCCATCAATTATATATCAATATCTAAAGAATAACAATAATAATATCATTATTATTTAATATCAATAAATATTATTATCATCGACAAGTCATTTTAGATAACAGTTTTCTTTTACCAACAAAAAAACAGACTAAATTTCAAACATAAAAAAAAAGAATCGCTTTTTTATTCGTCTGTTTAGCGTCGAGTCCATAAACTACACAGGAGCAGTGAGTCAAGGGGGTCGCTGCGATGCACTAGTGTGAATAAGAAAGATTATACAATACCGAGCAGGGTAGTCGAGGAGGCAAAGGCGGCGGAGGAGGCAAAGTTTAGAGTGAGGTTAAAGGAGGCGGAGGGGGCTGGGGGCGAGGGGAGGGGAGCGAGTGAGAAACTTGAAAGGGTGCGTGTGCCCGGCGGCGCGCTTTCATGCTCGGAAATCAGGCGTCTAAATCTAAACGACGCCGCGACACGAGGGGGCCCCGTTTCTCGGCAGAGGACGAGCCTCGACTAATTACCGTTAACGCGACTTGGTTAATTAACGTCGACGTTAATTTTTCATTCCGCGCCAAGGTAGCGGGACTCGAGAGTTCGAGTCGAGCTGCGGTATATAGCGCAGAGTTGCGACCGTCCCTCGGAAGCTGGAGCCCGTACATAAAGCTACGCAAAAATGACGAGAGGGAGAAAGAGAGCGAGCGTTTCGAGTTTCGTCTCCTCGCGAGCACCGCTGACAAAGTTTCGTCCACGGAGTTAGTTTCCCCGAGAATCCCACGGAGAGTTTTCTCGTTAGCACATAGCGTCGGGAATAATACACCGCGGATATTCCATGATGGATCGATCGATGAGAGCCGACGATATTATCTCGAGTACCGACGGAAATTCACTAAAAACTATGATTAATGTACAGGGAAAGCGGAAGTCGGGGCGGAATGGACCAACGGAGGCAAAACGGACTATTGTTACCAATTCTTCTTGTTGGAATATAAAAAAACGTCTCAATACGAATGAAAGATAGGTTTCAATTTGCCCCGCTTTTGATTATAAAAATTTCTTGTCGAGCATTGAAAATCCCGAGGTCGAGGCTGTCGGCTCGTCGGGATTGAAGAGTTTTCGAGTAGAGTTCCCGATCGAGTTTCCCCGAATCCTCGAGGAGTATCGCACCCCCCCCCCCCCCCCCCCCCCCCCCCCGATCCCGGGGATGCAGAGAAAACGCTCAAAATAATTAATCGCGAAAACATTATTACGAGAAAAAAAGTGACAAAGGCCGAGAGCGTTCTCCGATAGTGCAATTTTGCGGGATGTTTAATTTTCCGCGTCGGGGTCTCTCCTCGCGGGATCTCGTCGTCGAGTCCGCGAGAGTTTTCGCCGTACGCCACCGTCGGTCTGCCCCCTCTTCTCACCCACTCCGCAAGGAAAACAAGCGAGCTTGCGCGCAACTTTTATCTTTTGTCTTTGCGTCGTAAATTATCAAGAACCCTCTTTATTTTTCCCGTTCGCGAAACTGCAAGCCGCGCAAGTATACCGCCCGGAGGCAAAGCCGAGTTGTCGTCGACAGCCTCCCGTCAACGTCCCTTCCCGTACATTATCCTCGCGCTCGGCACTCCGTTTCAACCAAGTACATTTTTACCTATGCCGTTCCGCGTCCCTCCTCGCCACGGCAATTACAACTTTTTCATTTCCTACTTTGCGCATTCAATTTGGCGAGAGTAATTAATGAAATCTCAGGTCGCGCAGCGCGGCGGCGTTATATTCTCTGCCCGGTCGTTTCGTCAACCCCTCGCCACAGGTCCATCCTCCCTTCTTCCGCTCGCTACTGCACTCGCCGAGATAAAGCTCAGCCGCGGATTTCCGCCGCAGGTAAATGAGGAACTTGAGAATGTTATATCTTTTTGAGGACTTTTCTATCCCGCTTTATCTCCTCATCTTGTACAAATTTTCGTTATCTCGCATCGTTAAACCCTCAATTAAGCCTGCTAGAAAATGTCTCTTACGCTCCGGCGATGACCCCAATAAAATGATTTTCTTCTCCTCGCAACGACAGGTAAATAGGTATTTTTCTCAGCCCTTTCTTGAGAAACGTCAGTGATGGAAACTGTGATCCATTTTCTTCACTGAGAGATGGATCTAGTAAAAACTATCGATCGTCTAAGAAAAATCGCGAGCGCCACAGTGCGTACAGACATTTTCGAAGAAATTAAAAATGGCGTACAAAAAAAACAATTGAATATTTTTGGATGAAATTTTGCAGAAACATTAACTGTTAACCACACAAGCTGAGTGCAAAATTTCAGCTCGTTCGGTGGAGGCGTTCTTGAGTTATAGCGGTTTGAATTTTTCGCGTCTGATTCACGCACGTACATCCGGACATTTTTTTTTAAATGTAATTTTTCGATGTTTTAGAATATTCTGAACACGTTTTCATTAAAATCTCAATTTTTTTTTTCACGATAACAAAGCTTTCTCTATGAGGAAGCAAAACTACCATAGCACATAGTAGCAGGGCACCAGGGCGCCACCTGTGGCAGAAAGTCTCAAATTATCCAAGAATCTTTACCATAATATCCAAGAAAAATTCTTATAAATCCGGTACATTCTACCATAGGTGCCGCACCAGTGCCCTGGTAATACTAAGTGCTATGTTAATATCTCTCAAGCAATATAGTCATTTCTACTAGATCCTTCTCTAAGTGTTTATATTGAAGAAAGGTATCGAACGTTTCTGAGAAAACTAAATCGTCATTTGCCGTTCAACTGTTACACGTGTGAATCCATTGATAATTCGCGCTTGGACCGAAGATCTTAAAAATCCTGAATAAATGGTTTCGAATCGTCTTGAAAAAAGAGGCTCGCTAAAGCTTGTTCGAATTTCTCGAGAATCCGATAGCCCGGGCCGCTCCGTGACCAGGATAGCCGTTTCGGAGCATCGGGTGCGAAACGTGCCGCGCGATATAGCATACTGCGAGACGTATAGTGCAGCGTATAACCCCGGTGTACCTATTATCTGTCTTTGCTCTACGTTCCATGTACCGAAGATGCACGCGCACACATCCATACCGTAATGCATTGTACGACGCTATAACCGGTGCTGGGGCGAGCACCGTTATGAGGCGTACGGCGTGCGGCGCTCAATTGTATTGTACCGAATAACATTTACCCACGTCCTGAGGGGTGTAGCCGCCCGGTGGAGGAGTTCACGTAGGTCGACGACGTCGTATACGGTACGTAATGTACGCAACTGCGCGATAGGTATGTACATACGCTGCGTAGAGCGCTTGTGCACACGTACCATATTGGCACAGGTACGGTACGATTATGACTATGTACGTTTGTATTGCTACGTACGGGCGAGAAACGTGTATCTTTGGCCCTACCGACGCTACAGCTTCTGGTTTCATCGCGAATGCGGGAAATCCATGGTTTTACGACTGTGAAAAGATACGCCCGATCCGAGAAACAACGTGTAATCACTGGGCTTATAATCCTCAAGCGCCTGGTCGACTCTGTCCTTAAAGTAATCTTTAAGGACAAATAAACTTGTCGGCGCGGTCAAGAAAAATGTGCAATTATTATAGATTGAAGTCTCCGTCTTTGGATTTATTAATAGGGAATCCTACTTTAATCCTTTGATTTCATTTGAGAGAAAGAGTATCTTCGAAGAAAACCTACACAGAGAAAAACAATCAATTGGGTCAACGAAATGTTTGGTTGATCGAACACTTTGATTGATCCAACCTCATTGATCAAACTAAGAGGCCGTCGAATATTTCTTTACTTGCTACGATAATTATTTCATTCGACCAACCAAAAATTTGTTTCGCTACATTTTCTTGACGCAATTGATTTTTTTATTCGTGGACGATTGAAATCGGGACACTAACGGTGAATGATCCGCTAAGCTACAATCTCTGCATCGGTGGTTTTCCTGCAGACAAAATCCACATATCTTCTTTCCATTAGGTAGGAAAGAGCAGGACCGACCTCCATTAGAGCTGAGACTTTTCTTCTTCATCTCTCGCGAAAAATTGGTAAACTGTTTTGCCCCGGTTTCTCCTGCGTCTTATCTAGGTTTCGCAGTATCTTATTCAAAGCCTAGTTTGCATCCGATCTTCATCATCGAGGCCCCAGGTCCATAAACCGCTTACCCTTGCCGGCGACGCACCATCAAGACGCCGTACATCGCTTTAATGATAATACCAGATCAGATTGATCGAGTGAACCGCCATCGGCTTAAGGAGCAGTGCATCGCCGATTTGGAACCGCACTTCCGTTTCGGTACAAGGCGAGGACGTCGTCGAGACGCTGACGAGGGTGGAAATGAATATCCGGGTGGTTCTGACGTGACCTCCTCAAGGCAGAAGATGCTGAGTGGTTGTCTGCAAACTTTGATTACATCTGCCCATGCCCGCGATACTGCGAGCCCGCCACCGGCCGAACCCTTGCCGCGTGCCCCCCTAACTGTACCATCTCTCTCAGTCACTTTATCATCGGGATTGTATATATATATACTCACCTCTGCCCTCTGTACACAGCAATATAGCTATACCTAATTTTAATGCCCGAGGCTCCTCCCCGACGGACATAGCGGAAAGCCCTTTGTCTCTCATTCCTTCGACATCCAACTCAGCCGTCTTTGATTCCACCCTCCCGAGTGTGAAATAAAAGTCGAAGAGCAGCTAAGAAAATGGCAACAGGGGAGAGTTTGAAAAAAAAATGAAAAAAGGGTAAAAAGAAAGACAACCCGCGAGACGAAGAAATGGGAGACAAATGAAATGCGCTCGAAGAGACTCTTGGCTTTTGCTGTTACACACACACACGTACACACAATATCAAGAAACGTAGTGCATCTTCTGCGTCGCCAGCCTCCGAGGCCCGTTAATGGAGGAAGTGAGTATAATAGGAGAAGACCCCGAGGTCTCGTTAGAAAAGTATACGCATGACCCCTTAGCCTCGTGTAACGCCGGAGTCCTACGAAGGTACACACGCCCGTCCCATTGTGCACAGCGGATACTTTCTTCGCGCCAACGTACGCGGATAAGATCTCGCGTTTCACGGGACGGGGGATACAAAGACCGGGGAAAATATGTCGTAATGGCGGACGACGGGGACTTTGTAACGCAGAAATTTTCATCCACTCCGCGAGCGGACGATGGTTTTCCCGGTGGCGGATTCGCATGGATCGCGCGAGGGGGATGAGGAAGGTGGGGAGGCTTGGGAGTAATTGACGGAAGAAAAAGACACGGGGGGTTTTCGGAGGAAAGACGAGACGAACGGGAGAACTTCGTCGTGACGGCGTTTTCTTTCACCTCCACGAGATCCGAACAATGTTAAGACGCCTACAATGTACTCTACGGAGTTTAAAGTCTTCCTAGATACCCCGTTGTCGACGTCCGCGGGAATTTCACGCGTTCCTCCGTGTACTCCACGCCGATCTCGGGTTTCGCCGCGTCGACGCCAAGTCCCGCTTTTAAATTATCCGGGGAGCTACTAATTTATCCACGGGAATTCGTCGACTCCTTTAGCCCGAGGTGGTCCTCGGGTGGCGCGGGCTCGCGTATCACGGTGCTACGGATTCATCGGTAAATTTTCTTTGGTACCATTTTCCCAGTAAAGTTACCGGAAAGCTTGTATTAAAGCCCTTCGTTCTACACAGTCAAAAATTTTTGTACTTTTTACAACTTTTTGTCCACAAACGTCCACAATTTTGTATTTGTTAATTTTCTTGTTTGACAAACAAAAACACAAACTATAATTGTTAATTGCACGTGAAATAAAAGGGCAGGTTTGTAATATTCAAACCTGAACAAACAAGTTTGTCACTTATTTAACAAAATTATTCTTACGAAACTTCGTATTCCGATTTTACGAAATTATTTTTTACTGCGTATGTCAACACAAGATTCATTCACTTCAAATGTCGAATGTAAAGTCGCTTTATATCGAAATCGAATACTTCGCGTTCGTTATTTTAGTACATTGGTTAATTACACCGTTAATTACCGTGCTATTTAGCCGTTTCTGTGGACACTCAGGAATCGAAGAAAGGATCGATTTTTGGGACTTCGACTCTTGATTTTAAGAAAAAATGTATTTATTTTTTTATCGCGCTTTAACCGGATATGGCGTCTGCTCTGCTTCTCAGACGGGTCGTTCGGGAGAGCGAGAGAGGGGGCTTGCGCGGCTTACCACCTGCACTTGGATAAAAGCTGGTTATCACCGGGAGTTCTGCCTCTCCGCCATTCCGAGAAGCTCTGGCTCGAGTTATTTTAATTGAGCGTGGTGAGCCGAGGCAGCAAAGTCGCGAACGACGGCGATGTGGCGAAAAGCAACGCGGCGTCGGGTTCGTGGAAGCACAAATCCGTCGTCCGACGGCGGAGCTTCGGGCTCGCTTGGGTGCGGGAACTCTCGAGTGCGAGTTTCCGAGGGCGCGAAGAGTTCTGACGGCGGAGCGTTGCAGACGCCCGGCGCCTCGGCGCGTCTCACCTCCAGGCCTCAGAAATTTACTATTTTACACTATTTTCCGCTACATAGTCTAGACTTGTTCGTCTGCCAATTTGGTGCGTCTGCGAATTAAAAAAAAAAATAGTCCATCTTACCTCCCCCTAGGTCCCATTTTAACCCATTTTACCCTCCATACCGAATAAAAAAATTAATAAAAATGTCAGATTTTTATGAAAGATTCATTACGATGTATCAAAAAATTAAACACAGAGAAGAGGCATCCGGACCCATTTTAGCCTTTGTAGCCCGCGATGGAAATGGGAAAAGTTGTGATAAAACTTTCGTGGTAAATTATAGTTAAAAGTCGGGGCGACGAGTTTCACAACCCGCTTCCCGCGATAACATAAATGAGTGACGACCGTGTCACGCGCGCGTTTCCGTCATCAATGCCGAGACGTCAGGGACCGTCCCGAAGTAATTTGCTGCTTCTGATGCTGTTCGGATGCTCGGCTGCTTCCGCTCACCCATTTTTCTCTCCTTTCCGTCTCTCGCTCAGCTTACTTAGAATTTTCCGAGCGTCGAGGATTTCCACTGGGAAGTCGAATCTCGTTAATTTCTCTCCCCTCACGACATCCAGTCACCCTCTCCGTACCGTCTTTAACTCGTACCCGCTTCTAGCCTCGCGCTTTTCATGTCCGGAGGGGTAGAAAAAAAGTGAGGTAAGAACCGGTTTAATAAGACCTTAATAACTTCTTCTCCATCGGGAGAAGGAGGGGGGAGAGGGGGTGGACGAGTCTCTCTTACTTTCTTCTCCTTTCTTTTTACTCCGTTACTCTGTCCGACCACCCCTGAAAGCTCGAATCCGCTCCAGCTTCTTTACTGCATTTGACGACGACAGCTCGTTTCCCTTTCGTGACATTTTAATTTTTTTCATTTTTTTTTATTCCTCTATTCCTCGCTTCTACGTTTTTTTTCCTGCCGTTATTTCTTTCCCCGTTCTGTTTCACCTCGGCGCAACGGATTTTTTCTTTTCTTTTTTTTTATTAAAAAATGTTGTTTACAAAAATAAATTCTTACCGTGCCCGGATTAACGAAGTCTCGGGTTCGTAGCTTCGCTAATCTTGGCGGATCTCTCCGCGGGTCGAGCATCGAGAAACGCAATACCCTGCGGCCGTCGCGAGGCTTTTATTTTGCTACCTCGTAGCTACTTGTCGAGCATACAGTTGAAAGTATTTTTTTTTCTTTTTTTTTTAACGAAAGGCGGCACAGATACGAGATGTGCGCAGGGATTGCGCTCGTATCTTTACTATATCTATAGAACCGCCAAAGGATGTAAATTTATATATAATATTTGTTTTTCTTTTTCCTATGCTTTCAGCGATCTTCAAGGGAACAACATATCGGTCGTGTTCAAAACGGACTTTGAGGACATGGCGGCTCTTCATGTTCTGTGAGTATGAAAAAACGATAACGTCGCGATTTTCCCATCCGCAGTTCCATACAAACATACATCGATCTTCCATTTCCTGTATGAAATTTAACTGGAGCACGAGGAATTCCGATGGATGCGAAAATATGGAGTAAAATATTCTCGTATGGACGAGATTTTTATCTGTATCACCAAAACGCTCCGCTTTGAATTTTTTTTCTATATATATATATTTTTTTTATACATAGAAAGAGAAGTCACTCGAAGCTTATGAAAACCTTTGGGGTCTCTTAATTTCACTGAATACGATTTTCCGCATGGTAACATTAAAAAGAAAATCATTGTTGAATTATCTCAAAGTTAAATTAACACAAACGCTTAAGCCTAAGACACTAATGAGATAAGCCTGAATTAAAACAATCCTTTCATTTTTTTTAAAGCAAAATTGACAAAAATGTATCCCTTAAAAAATGTGAACGACAGTAGAACCTCGTTTATCGGACCTTCGATCAACGAGATCGAAAGAAAGAGTATTTTGATAGTACAACAAAAATGTTTGTTTCAATCGACAAATTTTGAATAAATTGAAGCAAATAATCGTTAAACAAAACAATGCTTGATTTGTACCAAACAAATAACAGTTTTGAACGTATGTCACCGCGAATTTTGGTTAATCCAAACAATTTTTTTTCTCAGTGTAGTCCGCAAGGCTGCTTCGTTGCATATGCGCTTAAACTCGTAGAAGTTTTCTGCGTCTTTACATTGCGAACTGCAAATAGAACAGTTGTCATTCCAGAATCAATGGTTTATGCTTATATGAAGTTACTGTTAATTACCTAAATTATAATTATATTTAAAAAATCACGACATTAACTAATAAAGTTTATGTTTATATGAAGTGGTTATTTAAAAAAATATATAAATGTAGTACAAGTGTGAATTAGACACGTTATCCATATTATCCGAGATTTCGCTTATCCAACGTACGCTCTCCGCACATTATCTCGGATAAACGGGGTTCTACTGTATCTCCATCTATTTCCTTCGCCATCCCAACGTTTCATCGACTGAGCACCGAATTGATTCATTTTTTTCGCCCCAGACAATTGTCAAACAACCAGATACACACGATCGAGCGCGGGGCTTTCAAGGACCTCGTGGACGTGGAGAAGCTGCGCCTGAACAACAATCAGATTCGTTATCTGCCCGACACTCTCTTCAGCAACATGATGAACCTGAAGAGGCTGTAAGTACAGTCTAATCGACATATAATAAAATAGAATACTGTTGTTTTATCCGTATCCTGAGGCAAACCCCGTAAGGACACCGTGCCCAAAACATACAACGGCGACTGACAACGAGATGTCGCGACAAAAATTTGAACAATGAAAATAACAAATCAAAATAAAAATTAAACTAAAGTAAGAAAAATATAAAAAATTGAAAATAATGAACCTAAGAATAGCATCAATTAATTAAGACCCACGAGCCTGGCCAGTAGAAACTCCGTACAATGGTCAAAAAAATTAATCCGGGAAACCCAAGAAGTACTACTATTTTTTCTCATCATTTTGGTAAAAGAAAATACTACACTTCCGCTTATATTTATCTTCCGTACCGAGTTCTCGAATACCAAAAAAAACGCCTACAAAGAAACGAAACAACCGAACATACAAGGAATCCTCATCCCCCTCATTGTTAGCGTTGAAATTGATATCGCGGGTTGAATGGGAGATAACGAAAATAGAAAGAAAAGAAAATTAATTCACTTCCGGTATGAATTTTCAACGACCTTACAATTCCGCGAAACTCAAGAAGTGCCACCGTTTTTCTCATCATTTCCGTAAAAGAAGATATTACACTCCCGCTTACAATTTCCCTCCACGCCAAGTTCTCCAGAACCAGCAATAAGCAAAAAAAAAAGCTCCTGCAAAGAAACGAAACAACCGAACGTACAAAGAATTCTCGCCCCCCTCATAGTTAGCGTTGAAAATGATATTGCGCGTTGAGTGCGAGATAACCAACAAAGAAAAACGAAAAAAATTTAAACTCAAAAACCGTCGGGTATGGAGGTCGCGTTCTCGTTTGTAACGCGAGAGAAGGAGGAAAATTTTACTTCCGGTTGAGCCTCCCTGTCCCTCCCGCTCGCAAATAGGAAGTTCAAAGCATGAAAGAAGGAGGGAAGGGGAGGTTTCGGTTGAAAAGCGGGGGCGGGAAGGGAGGTACGGGTTTGGATGACACACAGACAAAGATATATCCTTTGTCGAGGATGCGGTGAGCAAAAAGCTCTTGGTAAATTCCGTGGTGCTCAGCGAGCTCCCGACAAATGCCCCTGGAACCTGGACGCGAGGATGGCGGTTGTACAGAGGGAAAAGTGCTTTCGTGCGCGGGCAACAAAAGGATCCTAGGCAAGTCCAAAAGCGCTGACTGAGAGATACCCAGGTGGTATGCAGCTTGGGAAAAGTCCTCTCACACGCTTTCGCGAATAATTATACCCAACGCTAAAGAACCTAGATGGTTGTTATTCGCCCGGAGTCGCATTTTCCTGTGGCTCGCCGGAGCGCGTTTGCGTGTATGAGGCAAAGTGTGTATTCACGTGAGCTTGCGGATGCGCCAGCGCGGACCCGCATGACTGGGCCACGCGACGACACACGACGAACGCGGAATCGTTCCTATCGCATAAACTTTTCAGCCAACTACGACCTACATACCGCGCAGGGGGTCGCGGCTGTGGTCGCGCAACCCTCGAGCTTTCTCGTCGAGAAAGCCTGCATAAACTGAACTCCCGACCTCGAAGACCCCTCCACAGCCGTCCGAGGTGCGGACCAAAAGACGCCTTGCCTCCTCGCTGGCTCTCGGTTTTCCTCAATGCATTTCTTGGTCGGGACTCTGGAGGGGTGGCGAATGAACGAATCCACATTTCACGATGTGCTGGGTTCCGCATCGGAGTTGAAAAAAATGTAAACCTTTTTATATGCGTGCATGCATATAAAAAAGTCAAAACATTGTAAAAAAGTTACATTGTCGTATTACATCGACAATATTGGTCAATTAAAAGAAATATTTAGTTAATTGAACGAATATTTAGTTGCTTCAACAAATAGTTACTTCGATTTAACAAACATTTTGTTCAATCGACCAAATATTTCTTTCGCCACCCGCAACTACACCTTAGTTTGATATTACCAAACCTTTTTTTCGGTGTGTGTGTGTTCCTGAGTAGTTTCGAAAATGGGTGGCTCGAAATCCTCAAGATTTCGTGTAAATTCAGTTTTTTCACTTTTTGGAATAGAAACCATTGACTCTCAGATTGTCCATGACACACGAGTTAAAAATCCAATAATAATAATAATAATAATAATAAGTTAATTTTAGACCATTGGATCGGGAAGTACTTGTGGAGTAAAGAAATTTCTCGAGACTATTCGATCGGGTATTTTAGCTAGGGAAAGGGTCAAAGGGCGAAGAGCGAGTCTCGTTGGCTGAGTCGAAAGAAGTTGAAGTGCAAGTATGACTATATCGGGTCTACGGCGCATCTTCTCCGGACGGGTCTCGACTTTCCCGGGTGAAAGACGAGAGGTCGCCGAAGGGGGTAAAAGTTGTATCGCTCAGGCTTATCGTGATCGAGCGAGGTCTGGCCTCTGCCTCGGCAGCTGCCACTCGATCGAGTCAAAAAGTGCTGCGCGCCGTTTCGCCGCGACCCTTTCGTCCGCGCCGAGGAGAACGAGCTGAAACCTCGCTCGTCTAGACCTCCTTCTCTCTCTAGCGAAGAGAACTCCGATTCTCGGCGCTCGCGAAGAAGCTCACGAGCTTCGGAGGACTCGGCTCGCTCTTGGAGGACGTGGGAGGGCACATTCTAGCTTCCGTATGTGTGTTTTTCTGCCCGCGCGCGGAGAGCGCTTCACGGGTCCATCCATCATCTGGCAAAGTGGGCAGACGGGACTCGAAAGTTGCCGGCTCGCGGATGAGACTCGAACGAGCCACGCGATTATCTTCGCCGCCGCCGGTGCAGATCTCGCCTTCTATTCTCCGGTTCATATGGCATTTTTTCATTTCAAAACGAAAAAAAAAAACAAAAAAAAATCATAGAAACTACTCTCAGCTCGCGAGGACCATTCGGAGTAAATGCACCCAGAAAATAAAATTATTTGACTGCTACCGTTTATTTGGTTTCAGAAAAATGTTTATTTGTTTTAAACAAATATTTATTTACATTAAGTAACTAGTTATTTAAATGAAATAAATATTTGTTTAAATCGAATAAATATTTTACTTGAACCAAGTAAACGGTGGCTGTCAAATAAATTTTTTTTCTGGGTGAATTGCTTCGTTGAATTGATCGTAAGGCGATGAATAATTTTTTTTTTAATAATCTTTGCTCATTGTAGTTCGACTGCCGGGTTTTTAATCAAGCGCGATCTTCTCTCAGCTATTCAAACTCATTAACGTGAGCATAGCGCAGAGGCGTGAGATTAATTAACGACGATCCGGTTAAGACGCCCTCGCAGGCTGGAAGTGCGTGATTCAATCTTGACATCGTCCCTCGACGTATGTCGTTGCGTAACGCATTCTCCGCGATAATTCCCGAGTACTGAACGTATTAGACATTCGTTCGTGCGGGTTATCCGTTTTGCACCTCCGGATTCCGGGATGCTTGTTCGTAGGTTCGCCCGGAACGAGAAATCCTCGCAGTCATCCAACGCTCTCGAGAGCATTCTCGTCTCTTCTCCTCTCCCACCCTTTCGCGAATTCCGGACCGTGCACGATCCGGAGCCGACGTGCAGCTCGCACACTCGCTATTGCACGCCAAGAGTTCCCTTGCGTTCGTTCGGCCAATGCAAAATTCGGTAATTGCTTGCTCGGATTGACTCTCGGGCGAGCGCCGGTATACAGTGGAGCCCCGATTCTCTTCCACTTTCCGGAGGTACCGGATACAAATTGCGAACTGGCACATGGGAAGATTTTAATGCTTGGGATGTAAAATTGTTCACTCTTTACTGTACGAAGAGTAATAATTAATCGACCCATTCGGTTCGGCCAAGAAATTAATTGGTTTGGGTTACAAAATTAATAGGTTGGCTAAAGAAATGAACGGATCGACCCAACCAATCATTTGGTCGACCCAGCCAATTAATTGGTTCAATTAATGGTCCATTGCTTAGCCCAAAAAATAAATTCCTTAGTCCAAAAGATAAATTCTTTAGCCCAAAAAATAAATTCTTTAGCCCAAAAAATAAATTCCTTGGCCCAAAAAATAAATACCTTGCCCAAAAAAAAAAAAAATTCTTTGTCGTCCATGTGGAATGAGCGGCAATTTTCTAAAGGCAAAAAATCGGGTTTCCACTGTACCTCAGTCTCTCTTGGCGCGCAGCGCATACTTGTCTCACCCTCAGCTTTCGGTCCCGCCGTTCGCTTATAAGTTATAACGCAGTTCGAGCTTTACTTCTCTCCCGGCGTTGCTTGTTTCGAACGAGCAATGTGCCGAACGTAATTACAGTACGGCGAACCGGAGTTTCGGCGGAGCGGAGCCCGAGCCAGATGGATGGTCAATTCTTGGCTGAAGCCCGTCTCCGCTCGTTTTCCCGTCGTGTTCCTCCGCTCCGCGAAACACTAACCCGTAATCATCGAGTAACGTTCTCGTTATACAAAACGGGTAAAGCACGAATCGATGATACCTCCGTGTGCGGTTGCACGCCCTGTTATTCCGCGGCGACCATCCTACCCGCACACGTTCGATCAGCTACCTCAACTATGCTTCGCTATCCATCCTACAGGCATAATTGATAAACGTAAAACGGAACGGCGACGAAGACTGGCCGGCGCTACGTGTCACAACACCCCCGCATACGTGTCGCGACAACTTAAACTTCATGTGAAAGAAAAAATAATGACAAAATCGATCCGTTGGGAAAGATGCGCTGAATGGAAAGGCAACGAAAAATCAGGGGAAAATAAGGGAAGAAAAGTGTAGAAACGATTGCCGGAGTGTGTAACCTACGACACCTGCGGAAAAGTAGATTACGGAGGATCTATAGCCTCGATTTTTGCAGAGTTACGAGCCAATTTCCCGGTGCCCCTCAACCCATTCTCAGGGCCGATTTCTAGACGATAAAAAGCCTCGGTGAAGTTCGAGGAATTTTTTATTATTTCGATGAACCGTTTATTTTTTTTCTAGGTAAATGCATTCGAATACAAAGTTTGAGAGAATTTTGCTTTCTCGTAGAGGAAACCATTTAAGGATGTACATTCCCAGTCAAAAGTGAGAATTTGAAAACTTTCGAATGGTATAAAAATATAAAATCAAGAGTATTGAAGGTGCCAACAATATTAATTTTGCGCAACAATAATGTCAAAAAGTCATGAACAAATTGCTCAAAAAAATTGTTCAACAGATAATCAGTGAAGCTTTTTTTCGTTTCGAATGAATTCAATCGATTTTCTAGAAACTACATGACTTTTTTCAGAATTTGCGATTATTTTTTAAATCTCCGTTTTTGAAATTGATGAATTAAGATGAGAATATAAAAAGTTGTCTGATTATTTTTGAACTATTTATTTTTCTAATCACTTGTTAATAACGTTATGGAATTATAATAATAATTCCAATGCAAAATCAAAGGTCTTGCCATAATTAATACGGCTGATTTTTTTTCAGATTTTGGTTATGTCGCGAAGTACTGAAATTTTGATCGAATTAAACTTTTGGATGAGAATGTATGTGTGATGCATCCTTAGAGACCGATTACCGGTCGTTGCCAAAAAAAATGTCAACATCGAGTGGCTCAGTACACAGTAAACAAAAAATAGTACCTACAATTCGTTCGTAAGGAACTGCGGCGCAAGACGGACCATTAATACCAATTTTGTGGCGTAAGATATAAAAACAGTTCTAATCTTCATCGAAGAAAACCGGTCCGTTTTGCCCCGCTCGTCCCTAACTGAAATCGAAGTTTCGCAAATTTCGTCTCGAAGTACAGGGCAGTCCCTCCTACGTGGCAATCCCCCGTTACCATTCTCGAAGTTTTCACCCGATTATCTTGTCCCTCCAACTCCCTTATCATCCGTTCCAGAAAACTGAAAGTACGACTCGCAGCATCGGGGGCAGAAAAAGTAAAAAAAAAAAAACATCAACGAAAAAGACCTCTGAAATTGCACAGTCGGTGAAGAATATGTTATTTAACGGTTGCGGAAGGTAACGATTCGCAGCTCGTAAAGTGGCGAACCGATGTCGAGGGTAAGAGTATATACGAGCCGGTCGGCAAAGGGTCACTCGTTATCGGCGTAACAACCTCTTGGCGACACTGCCTCGAACTTACACCACCACCGGTGGATAACCGCTCCGTCCCCCTATATACCATTGCCACTCGCGCGCTTAGCCAAGTTCGCCGTGGATAAGGTACGCGGCGAACGGACACACACACACACGGACAAACGGGACCGGTACCAGGGACGACTGAAGATGTACGAACCTATAGAGCTTTACTATGTGGCGAAGCTCCGACCGTGTCTCAGTCGCTCGGATAATAAGTGTCGACTACCTCTATGCAACCCACCTGACCGCTCCGAGGAGAAAACCGCTGGCCAGGTCGGGGACATTCGATGCACTGAATTATTTATCGAAAAATACGGAGCGAACTCGCGACCTCCGGACCTTTCGCCTAGCCGCGCTCTCTGGAAAGTGGCGCTCGTGTTATCTGCCATTTCAACTGTAAAACGACGAGAAGCGGACTCGGAAAAAATTAAGATTGAGAGCTTGGAACAGTAACGAACGAACTACCTGCAGTGATTTTTTAAAATTCTTTCTTCATCGTCCATTAAAATTCGATCGTGTGAAGTATCGCGTTAAATCAGAGTTTATTATTCATGCGCGATACTTTCTGAAATTAGCGGTGAATTAGGTAACGCTGACGTTGCGCGAGTAATAAGTAATGAGTTTAGTGAGCAGTCGTTTCGCTCTACGACCCGAAAATGTGCTAATTTATCGAAAAACTAGGTGTTTCTTCAATAATATATTTCTTTAATAAATAATTATTCCATGTCTCAGGGATCTCAGTCACAATCAGATAGCGATGATCGGACCGAAGACTCTGAGAGGTGTGTCGGCCCTGAAGCATCTGTAAGTTCTCACCAAACTAAAATTTGCAGGATTTTTTTTTGCTATTGGTGATTTAAAAAATTTTTTTAATTGCAGTCTACTCGACAATAACGTATTGACCTGCATAGACGAGAGCGCCATCAGAGAGCTGAAAGATCTTGAAATACTGTGAGTATTTTATAATGTAGAGGGGGAATCACGACGAATCCTCTAGCCGGATATCGGTTTCGCTTCCCCGGCGATTCCACGCTCTCTACACCGAGAGTCGACAAAATGGCGCTTTATCGAACAATTTCCGGTCACTTTAACAGAACGCTGAACAACAACAGACTCACGACCCTCGGGAAGGAAATGTTGCACGGTATTTCGAGATTGCGAACCCTCAAACTGGCGGACAATCTTCTAGCGTGCGACTGTCACCTGTCCTGGCTGTCTCGACACCTCAAGAGCTTTTCACGACTCGGACAGCACACGAAGTGCGCATCCCCGGCTCATCTCAAGGGACAGAATCTCGCTGATTTGCCGGTAAAACTATATATATCCATATATATCTATATACATTGTAACATATTATTATTTTTATTATTCTGGTCATTATTATTATTTTAACAATTTTAATATTCTGAATATTTCGCCATTTGGTATTCTAATTTAAATAGTATTACCACGTACATATAAATATTTGGAATACAAAGATTGATACATTTTTACTGTCTTTCTTTTTCGTTTTATTATTATTATTATTTTTATTATTATTTTACCGATATAAAGGACGATGGAAAGAAAAACCTGTTTCTCAAATGACGTGGTATATCGGCCGGCAATAACTACAAGAACCTCCGGTTGCGCTGTGTGACATCGTCCCGACAACAACCCGTAGCCGATTGACTTCCTCGTAGTCGTTGTAAAATCAAGTTCAACCCACTCGATAGCTTAAACGTCAATGTTCCCGGCGTGGGTGGTCATTAAATGAATTTGCGCGAATCCGTTTGTCGTAAATCATTTCGATTATTGCCAGCGAAGCCGGAGGGAATAAAGAATCACAAACAAAAAGAAACACTTTAACGAGCCGGTTTAAAATTTCGTTCTTCCTGGAAATGTGATCTTTGAAAAAAAAATTAAATACTACGTGTCGCCTGTTTATTCCTGCGAAATCGAGACGCGAACGGGTCGATCAATTAATCGACGGGGCCGGAAGGACATCGAGTCGAAGTTTCAATTGGTTTATTTTCAGACACGCCTCAGGCGGATGCCCCATGCAAAATTTCATTGACGATTAATTAATCTGATTTTCAGGAGCACGACTTCAAGTGTTCCGGGCTTGTCGAGCGAACCGGCTCCGAATGCAGCGCCGAGCCTCAGTGCCCTCATCCCTGCACGTGCGCCAACGGTATCGTCGATTGCCGTGAAAATTCATTGGAAAAAGTTCCGACCCATCTTCCCGAGGACACGACGGAACTGTAAGGACTCGTTAACGAATTAATCATAACCGAACTCGACGAAGTTTCCTCATTTCTTTCACTCTACTGAACTGACCTTTTTCATTTTATTGTACAGACGTCTCGAGCAAAACAACATCCGGGAGATTCCACCGAAGGCCTTTTCGCCTTATCGAAAATTGCAGAGAATGTAAGTTCTGAATTATCACAAATTTGACTATAATATAGATTTTTTTTAACACTGCTCGTGTATTTTTTTTTCAGCGATCTGAGCAACAACAAGATAAAGAAAATCGCCGCCGACGCCTTCCACGGTCTCAAGTCACTCGAATCTTTGTAAGTTTACCTCAAACATTCGATTCTTTTTTTCTTATTTGAAAGAGTTGAAATAATTTTTATTTATTTTTTTCAGAGTCCTGTACGGCAACAAAATTACCGAATTGCCTGGTGGTGTGTTCCAAGGTCTCGGTAGCTTGAAATTACTGTAAGTTCACGAGTCGATTAAATTATCCGGCGCGTTATTTGGACGTAAAAATTCAGTGGATTAATTCATTTAATTCTTATTTTTTAAATTTTTTTAGCTTGCTGAACGCGAACGAGATATCCTGCATAAGAACGGACCTGTTTCACGATCTGAGCAGCCTGACGCTGCTGTCGCTGTACGACAACAACATCAAGTCTCTGGCGAACGGTACATTTGCCAATCTAAACAAGATCAAGGTTCTTCATCTGGCGAAAAATCCTTTTATATGCGACTGCAATTTGCGCTGGTTGAGCCTCTATCTTCACGCAAACCCTATCGAAACGTCGGGGGCTAAGTGCGAATCGCCGAAACGAGCGTCCAAGAGGAAAATCGATGTTATGCGGGACGAAAAGTTCAAATGTAAGGGTAAGCACGATTCGACTTCCGGTATCTCTTCTTACTTCGGCAGGTTCGTTCAGGTCGGTAGAACCGTCCCACTTCCGTTTCCCTCGTGATCATCCAAATCATCTCGCATCGTCATCGCCGTCATTCGCGCCTAAAACTTTCGTTCACGCAATGATTATCGTTTTTCGTCCCTTTTGTCATCTCTCACTTCTTCACGAAGAGAATCGGCTTTCAAAAAGTACACAAAAATAAAGAAAAATTCTGCGTTTTTTTTTAATCTGTGTCTTCTGTGTTTCCCGTTGAACTGCGAGCTCCCATTTTACACCCCGAATCCTTGCATCGCAAGTGTGTGCGCTCGCACGAGTAGACAATCCTCC
>JAPYZD010002033.1:0-17516 GCA_030522725.1 Ichneumoninae sp. B BG-2022a
GGCGGCGGCGGCGGCGGCGGCGGCGGTGGCGGTGGCGGCGGCGGCGGCGGCGACAGTGGCGAAATCTTTTTATATTATAGAGAGATATTTCATCAAAATTTTTATTTTTTTGAAATTCTATAATAATGTATGTATTATAAATTTATAATTTAATATCAGAATCATGCATCCGAGCTTTATATACATGTATATTAAATTTCAAGCTATTTTTTTACCGTGAAACGTATGGTGTTCATATTTATACTATGTACAGTATAACACTTATACGTTACCCATTGAATACCAAACCGGATCGCCGTGCAGCCCAAAGTGTCTGGGAACGATTCCTCTACTGTGGCGGCAGCATCACACGACTGAATAGTAGTGTTAGATTATTTGGTTGTGCCAGACGATATAGGAAATCTACCAGATTTCCGATATGTCCCGCGATTGCTGTACCGTCTGGAGATTATTCCCAAACTATTTTAGATGATTTTACTATATTTTTCTCTCCGTGTGGATTTTACGTACATGTGTTAGGAAATAGTATATTATGCTACAAGGAAGGAAAGTACGTCTTTTCACCGAGTGTGAAGTTCGATGCCCGAGCGAAGCGAGGGTAGAAATTCACACCAGATGAAAAGGCACTTCCTCCCGAGTGGCATACGCTATTTTTTTCCGACAGTGCTATATTTCTATGCCTGGATAAGTGGCCATATTTCTATGCATGGAATAAGTGGCCATATTTCTATACCTGGAACGGAGATAGAAATTGGCCGAGTCTTGACGAGCGGGAGGAAAAGTAATTTAGTGGGAGGAAAAGTAAACTTTTCGTCCCGCTACATCATTTTTCCACCCGCTAAATCACTTCCACCCATGCAACTACTGAACTTTCGAATTGACCGGTCACCCATCCGACTACTGAACTGTGGGTTTAAACGATCACCCATCCATCTATGGAACTTTCGAATTGAAAGATCACGCATCCAACTACTGAACTTTAGATTTGAACGGTCACCTATCCAATTACTGGCGTCGCGCTTTGAACGCTCACCCATTCATCTACTGAACTCTGGATCTGGATTTGTCGCGAACTTTTTATAGTGGGGGAGAAAACAATCACGCGCGCTGTCGCGCGCGAGCGTAGGTTTTTTTCAGCGCTACAGCGATCCGCTTGATCGAGATCCCTAGAATGATAATTTGGTAAAGTAACTATAGTCGTTCATCGCATTGCCGAACTCTAAATTTGAATCATCACCCGTCCAATTACCGAACTCTAAATTTGAATCATCACCCATCCAACTACCGAACTCTAAATTTGAATCACCACCCATTCAACTATTAAACTTTTTATTTGAACGGTCACCCATCCATCTACTGAATTCCCGAATTCATCGGTCACTCATCCGACCACTATACTCTCTGTTCGAACGGTCACCCAACCAACTATTGAACTCTTGAAACGATAGGTCACCCATCCAATCTTATCATATATACAATTTGAACAATCACCCATCCAACTATCGGACTCTCGACTTGAACGGTCACCTTTCCATTTACTGAACTTTCATTTTAGAGTAGCCTATGCATCTGTTGAATTTTTTTATTTGACCGATCACCCAACTATCTACCGAACTTTCGATCTGATCCATTATTCATTTTCACTAAACTTTCAATTCAACTCATCGAAATTATACAAAAACTTTTTCATCACTCGGTGCGGAAATGGCCACTTTTCCGCCCGCTTCGCGTGCGTAAAACCGTCATTTTCGCACCGTGTGATGAAAAATTGCGTATATCCCTCGTGCGAAACACTTTTTCTAACTCGTGTGATTACAGCACTCACCTGCGGCTCGTGCTGCAAACTCACACTCGTTGAAAAAACGTTTTTCGCCCTCGTGGAGTAATGTACTATTCTAGCCTTATTCGTTGATTAATTTTTGAGAAGTTCCGACCCTATAAAATATATATATATATATATTGTAACGGGACGCCCTACCCCCCGGTAGGTCTTTCCGCTTTCCGCAAGATGATGAGTCGGCGGAGCTCTCGCGCAAGCGGAGTGTTCCCCGAGCCGCTATAATCTCTACCTATCCCTCCCTCTAGGTCCTTTCCCATCCTCACGAATTGACCACAACCTCTTCGAGGTAACTCCTAATGGAGCCTCGCCGTATTATTTTCTAGACTGCGAAAGCACGTATGCCTCGGCATACGTATCTCTGAGCATAGTAGGCTTACAGTCAGAGGATAGAATTCGGCCTTGAACGTCGGATTGACTTTTAGTCTCCGAATTGCAAGACAGAAGAAATCCTTTGACTTTCCTAGTTCCCTTCCGCCATGTGCGCGAGCGTGTAACTAACGCTATCGTCTCATTGCGAGTCGATCCTCCTTACGCAGAGTGCGTTATAGAGGGGTCAGCAATCCAGCTGCCTCCTCGAATCGGGCTCGTGTGGCGCGAAATCCCGTCCTTATCCAGCCGGTCCAGTACCGAACTCTTACCTCCCGTTTGGAAGAAAACGATCTAAAAAATCGTGAGTTCGATATTCCGCTCCCACGGAATATCGAAACGTTTCAATATATATTCTGTCGTGAAACACTGGCTGTACCAATTAAAATTATGGCCACGCGGATCGTGGGGCAGCACCGGACGAATACGACCGAATCGGCCAGCGGTATATATCAGTTTGACAGCTCCATTGTAAATACTCTTTTCTGACACATCGGGCGGCACGACGACGGAATAGGCTAACTGTGTGTTAGTTTGACAGTTCAAACTTTGACGCAGGGGGCGTACCGAGCAAAAGATCGAAGCGACGCACAACGAACCTTCGTGCAACACATACAATCGTGTGGTCATCGCCGGCCAATCCCGTCACGAATAAAACAACAACAATAAAAATCTCGAAAATTCGATTCATCCGCAATATATCGTGAACATACCAAATTATTAGGGGAGGACCAGCATGATGATTTCGAAGGTCATTCGGTTGGGGACCGAGTCTGCTAGGGAAATGGGGGTACAGTGGACACTTCGAAATATCGCGCAGTCAAGACGCTGAATGCCCTACATTAGAGAGAGTGCGTAATTATGGAATGCCCCAACTCTATTCCAATAGCCTAATCTTTAGAAAGAGACGGACGTAAACGACACCGCCGGAAAGCCGCACGAGGTGTCTTGCCAGCGGTGCGACGTCGTATGGTGGGGGGAACTGTTCCCTCACGGCGAGATAATAGCTTAGAGAGAATTGAGGGGAAATGCAATGTTATAGGGCGCGGTATTACGGAAAGGCAGTGTCACTGTATCGTCACTGTATCGCATAAATTGTTGTGCAGATTCCGTTTTTAAATCATCCTAAAGCGTCTTCTCAATAGTCCGAAAACAAACATTTTATTTGATCTTATCGATACTCATTGTAAGAGACGAAAAAAGTTGTCTGTTTATCGATAATAAATATAGATATGAAAAAATTTGCCTTGAGATAGTAGTAGATCTATAAGGATCTATCCTAGGGTAGATGTATGTATGTAGATCTATCCTGGTTTCGCGGACAGTCTACTAGCGTCAACCTTTTTTCGTACATATATCTGATATCATTTTTAGTGATGCAAACGATGTTTTTTAAAGTAGTACTAGCGGACAGCCTGAGCCCACGTGAGTTTAGAGAGGATTGAGAGAGGAATTGCGAACACTTCTCGATGAGGTAAAAATCTGAAAAAAATCAACCATACCCGCATAGAAAAGATTAGTATTGCCGAAATTCTCGGCAAGAATCTCATCGAGAATCACACCGAGAATCTCATTGAGGGTCAAGCATCAGCACCGAACCAAGATTTTCTAAAAAAATCCCGGGAATCCGTCAGGAATCTTTGCGAGATTCTTTCCGAGATTCTCTAACAAAAAGTTCCGGGAATCCATTGGAAATCTCTCCGAGATTCTTTCCGAGATTCTCTAAAAAAAAAAAAAGTTCCGGGAATCCATTGGGAATCTCCCCGAGATTCTTTTCGAGATTCTCTAAAAAAAAAAGTTCCGGGAATCCCTTGGAATTCTCTCCGAGATTCTTTCCGAGATTCTCGGACAAAAAGTTCCAGGAATCCGTTGGAAATCTCTCCGAGATTCTTTCCGAGATTCTCTAACAAAAAGTTCCGGGAATCCGTTGGAAATCTCTCCGAGATTCTTTCCGAGATTCTCTAAAAAAAAAATTCCGAGAATCCATTGGCAATCTCTGCGAGATTCTTTAAAAAAAGTTCCGGAGATCCGTTGGGAATCTATCTCAGATTCTTTAAAAAAAAGTTATGGGAGTCGGGGTTTAAAAAAAAGTTCTGGGAAGAAAAACGTTCCGAGAAAAACCATATTGCAAGCGGTGCATAAACGCGTGATACTAGCTTGATCGCGCTTGCAACAAAGCAGCACTCAACGATGAAGTTACATCGAAAGTTTGCCCATGGCATGGTATATCGCGACCTCTGAAATATGTCGTGCAAATGTTATTTGAACAATTTTGCGCGGTTTTCAGGAATGAGCGGCGGTTGCGAACTGAAGTTATTCAATAGATATCCATTACCCTGCCCGCCACCATAATTTCTTTCTTAGATGATCAACGGCTTGTTCCACGCAACTACATTATTTAAATTTTATTCTTCGAACTCCGAAAGTAGTGGAGATATATAGGAAGAATTTTAGTAAGTATACTACTATAGTACTTTGCGATACTAGTACGGAAAGGCGGTTTTTCGACGAAGGTTGTGAAGTTGGCTGCACGAGCCGGATCAAGAGCTACAACGGCACGAGGCGAACTCAAGTGACGTTTGTAGCTCAAGAGGAGGCGAGTGCTGCCTACTTCCCAACCGCCGTCGGGAGACCGCTTTTTCGTACAAGTATCGCACATTACTTTTTGTGACAAGTGCACGAAAAGTCCCGCTTTTCGGTGCCTGTAAAGTGCGTTCGGAAAAATGCCTACAGTGACAGATAAGTCAGCGCGAAAAGTAACTAGACAGTTAAAAAGTGTGCGCAAAAGTAGCTAGAGTGAGAAAAAAGTGTGCGGAAAACAAACTAGCGTGTAAAAATAATATCAACAGAATTTTTCGCCCATCCTCTACTAGAAAGCGCCACTTTCGACACGCTTTACAGGCACGAAAAGCGGGACTTTTCGTACACGTGTTACAAAATAGTGTCTTGTGCCACAAGGGTCGAAAGTTGGCGATTGCAATGAGTGTGAAGTTTGCGGCCCGAGCGAGGCGAGGGCTGTAATCACACGAGTCGCAATCGCCATTCGACCCTCGTTCCACATCATACTTTCTGTCACAAGGGCATGAATCTGCGGCACTAAAAATGGCAGTCGTGTGAGACGAATACTGAAAAGTGAGCTTAAGTCTCCAAGAAAACTCCCAAGGGACGAAAGTGAACGAAATGCGAACTGCTCATGCGCGACTCTGTCATTTTACCACAGGTTCACGACTGGCATGCAATAGGCCACTTTCGGCTCGCAAGACTGCCATGTAAAGTGCTGCGATTCATGCACGAGTGACAAAAAATAAGTTTATACCATCATAACATAAAATTATCGAACGGTATTTTTCAAACTTCTGTTAATAAAGTAATAAAAACATCTCGTTGGGATTATGATTGACGAAAAGGGTCTGTGTTGGGATGAATCGGAAGGTATCAGCGTGGGAACGGTCCAGAAATTCAAGATTGATTCCAAGATGCTTTGTTCCTAATTTTTATTAAATGAGTACACTTCATACATTGGTGATTATATTAGTAATTGTGCTGCCGCGTAAACCCTACAAAGTAAAACCTAGTCGTATATTTTATAAAAATAAAATATACGACTCATGCCAAAATTCTCGCCAACACTTCCTGCACATATGTTTTTTAATCGAAAATAATTTTTAATATGATTATTATAGACAATTATTGCTCAGGAACATTGATTCTACATGTTTCGAAAAGTGGTCGATCTGAACTGTTAAGATGCACCTCGATCCTGCGTTTCCTCATTACACCCAAGATAATCCAACTGATTGAGATCTATCGCGAACCTAACTCGACTTTTTTCTCTTTGATTCCTATCTTCATCATAGGAATCAAGGAAAAAAACTCCGCGTAGGTGATCTGACTAAAAAGTGTTTCACTGAAACAAAAATCGAGGGAACCTTTTACTTTTTGGAAGTCCATGAGTTCTTAGTCCGATAAGTTAAGCAAACTCACTGTCGCAAAGATTCGATGCAAAGCCACTAACACGATAGCCTTTTCTTCCTCAAAGTATCTATTGTACTCTGAGATTATCTTGAATTGTTTGACGTATTGATACCAAAATCCGGAACCGGCAACGTGTTGGGTTCTATTCGAATGTTGCCAATAAAGATTGATGGATTTTTTTGATTTACTGCTACTGAGACCGAATTTTCTACGTCACTAGAATTAACAAAAGCACCTCCCGGCCGAGTCCGGCGATGCAGGCGCGCGCCACTCACGCACGGGCACCGGCTCTCGACCTAGGCGGCACGCCATACGTGTCGTGTGCAACAAGTTTGGCACGCATCTACGGCAAATGGCTGACTCTATTCACCTCACCCGAAAGACTCACGTTCTCAACAGGTGTTTACGGCGTTAGATGGCCGCGTCCAAAAGCTAACTTTTAGACATGGGATAGCTTATAGTTACCATTCTTATAGTAACCCATTCGGATGACTTTTTCATACCAGATGTCGTTGTGCTATTTGGGCATTTTATAACTTTTAAAATTATGTCTTTAGGTGCTGTCAATTGAACGGCATAAAGCTTCCGTTTTCATATGATGGATGGCGACAAGTCACCATTTTCAAGTGATGTCTTTCAGGCCTACCTACTAGACGACATTAAGTTGTCATTTCGATTACTTAATAACAGTTAGCAATATGGCGCCCTTTTGATAACATTTATACGTTCCCGATAAGTTATCATTCCGTCATGCCGAAGTTACTATTCAGGCGGACACGTGGCCGCAAATAAGTGACACGTGGCCGCAAATAACCTATTGCTACCGTTTTGCGTTTTCTTTCCCTTCGCTATAACCTTTTGTATCGGCCTTTGTTGCTATATCCGAAGTCACGAGATCATAGCTACTGTATCGGTTAGAAAGTTCTCATGATGTGTTTCGGTTATGCAATGGTTTTTTGTAAGATATGGGTGACACGACGCGCGACAGGTTGATAACGGGCAATATTTATTTAAGATATATGAAATTACTAAAAATAGTATACCTGCGCAATAGCAATAACACACTTTCACCAGACCATGAATCGATTAAACGGAGATTATGAAGATTAATACTCGGATTATCTCGATTATAGTTTTACAGAAATTGCACAATTGTTTTTCGCCCCTCTTCCCCGAGATCAAAATGGTAGTACCCTTCCCCCCCCCCCCCCCCCCCCCTCATGCCGATGTCGCCATAAGTTTATAGTAAAAATGAAGTTTTTTCCACCCACCATGGCGCGCGTATCGCGCGTCCCGCAACTCATTCTTTTTCCTTGTGCCGAAAGCCACGGACGTGTTTTTTTGACAGTGCTCCGCAGATTAGTCAAAGATGGGAAAGAAAAGAAGTCGCCGGATTGATTCCGACGAACAAAATAAGGAGAATCGCCTTGAGAAAAGATTGAGGCGTCTGGAACGTCGCGAAAAGAAGAGAAAAAGGGAGCAACGTAGAAAACGAAGTGAGTATGTTTGTCTGTTGCTGGATATCAAGATGGCGGCCGTTGACAGCCGTTTCGTTTCGACACGTAAGGGCTAGGCCGTTACGAAAGTCGAGCGCAAATCGACTCAGGAGAGTCGTTGCGTTCTTCCGCATAGGCGGATTATGAGAGGTTCGGTCTTTCTAAGCGAGTGGGTGAGGCCCGCTCGTATAGGACAAGGTCCGATTAACTGTGTTAAGCGAAACACATTTCAAGAAATGTCGAGATATCTGAGGGACATTTTCGCGGAATGTCAAGATGTCTGAGGGACATTTTCGCGGAATGTCAAGATGTCTGAGGGACATTTTCGACGATGACTCGCATGGCGAGATATAATTAGGCCGTAGAAAGGCAACATAACCTCAATGGTCTCTAGGAGACATTTATTAAGAGGGTTTTTTTGGCCTGTTTCTGTTGCATAGGACACGGGCGTTCAAGTTCGGACTGTTCTTTGAGCTCAGAAGCCAGCTCGAGGTCAGGTTCGAGGTCCAAATCGAGATCGAGATCGAGATCAGCTTCGCGGGTACGAACGCAATCGAGAGACAAATTGCCAGAAAGAATTGGTGAAGCACCGACGGACGCGAATGCTGCGCTGCCACCGAATACAGATATTTCTCAAAAACAAGTAACCACTATAACGGCACCAGCAACGGTAGCAAACATATCGATGAATTCCGAAAGCGACATTCCATAAGTAATCGATGAAAAGCTCGGGAAGCATTTGACGGTAAATAAGCCGGCGGGACCGCCGGTTTGTGAGGAATTGGTGTCGCGTTGGTCCGAGATGTTAGCAGTTGGACTTCCTAAAGAGGATCGGGCTGCCTTACTCTTCAAGTATGGAACACCGGCTAATTGTCCGGCTGTGAATCCGCCGAAGCTAAACCCGGAGGTTAAGGCTTCATTGACAGAACCTGTCGCTAGCAGAGATGCTCGTCTAGTGGCGAAACAAGACAAAGTGACTGTCTGCATCTCGGCGCTTGGGGCTGTTCTCTCGAAACTGCTATGCGGAGAGACAGTAGAAAGACTTGCACTGATAGAAGTCTTATCCGACAGTGAAAAGATTCTTGTCGATTTACAGCGAGAAGAATCTATGACACGCAAGACGCTCATAGTAAGTAACTTGAACGTCTCGATCAAGGACGCGCTCAACGCTACGTCGATTGACGAATGGCGAATGAAAAGCACTTGGATAAAAACATAAAAACTGCCAAAACTTTGGAACGTTCGTCCAAACAAATCAAGGCAGTTACTAAAGGATCAACTAGTTATCCCGCAAAAAACTTCAAGAGTTATCCTGCAAAAAACTTCAAACGGGGGGGCGGGCAGAGGAAGCCGTACTCATCGAGGAGCTCATCGACTCATCGCAAACCGGAGCCGAAGAACGACAAGTACTCGCGAAAAAAACACCAGTAATCGCAGTAAGTGTATTGGCGGGTCGTCTCAAATATTTTTACGAGTCCTGGCAAAAAATAACTACCGACGACAGAGTCTTGGGCTGGGTCCAAGGAGTGAAAATCCTATTCGAAATTCCGGTAGTTCAAAATTCGGTTCCTAGGGAGCCGCATTGGTCATATTTTGAAAGATCTCAAATTTCCGAACAAGTCGATAAATTGGTCGATAAAGGGGCTGTATCGAAGTGTGAACGAACCCAAGGGGAATTTCTATCGCCAATTTTTCTTACTCCAAAACCAGATGGTTCTAGTCGCCTTATCCTTAACTTAAAGAGTCTGAACGAATTTATCGAGGCCGAGCATTTTAAATTGGAGGATTTGCGAACAGCTCGAGACTTAGTATCCGACGGGTCGTTCATGGCTACGCTCGACTTAACAGACGCGTATTACGTAGTTCCGATTGCTGAATCATACAAGAAATATCTTCGATTTCTGTTCAGGGGCGAGTGTTTTGAATTCTCGTGCCTGCCGTTCGGCCTCAATATAACGCCATACATGTTCACGAAAATTATGAAGCCCGTAGTCGCCTTTTTTAGAGAACAGGGGTATATGTCCGTTATTTATTTGGACGATCTCTTGCTGATTGGTAGTACAATCGAGGAATGCAAAACCAACGTCGAGGCAACGAGTGCACTACTACGCGAGCTGGGATTTATTATCAACATGGAAAAAAGTCGAACTAAGCCATCGAGACGTTGTAAATTCTTGGGATTCATTCTAGATACAGAGAGTATGCTAATCGAGCATCCCGATAAAAGAGAGAGAATGCTTGAGACGATCAAAAAATTTCGCGTGGGTCATTCGTATCCGATACACGAGTTCGCATCTTTCATTGGTAGCCTCGGGGATTGTTGCAAAGCCTCCAAATATGGCTGGGCGTATATGAAAGACCTGGAACGAGAAAAGATGTTTGCTCTTCGAGAAAATGGGGATAATTTCGAAGCAATTATGAGGTTATCGGACAACGTCCGAGAAGACCTACTTTGGTGGGAAACTCACATTAGGACAATAACGAACCCGATTAAGAATTTTGAATTCGAGATGGAGATTTTTTCGGACGCGTCGCTGTCCGGCTGGGGCATTTGTTGTAATGGCGAGAAGACCCATGGGTATTGGAGTACGAAAGAACGAAAAAATCACATTAACTATCGCGAGCTTCTCTCGGCCTTTGTCGGGATTAAGTGTTTCGCATCTCACTTGAAGGACTGCGATATCTTACTGCGTATTGACAATACCACGGCAATTGCCTATATCAAGCGCATGGGCGGTATTCAAAAGCGAAAGTTAAGTACGCTCGCGAAAGACATCTGCAAATGGTGCGAGAAGCGGAATCTTTGGCTTTTCGCATCGTATATTCGCTCCGAAGAGAACTCGGAAGCGGACGCTGAGTCGAGAAGGCTGGAGGTCGAAACAGAGTTTGCGTTATCAAATTCTGCCTTCAATGAGATTACACGAAGTTTTCGAATTCCTGAGATTGATTTGTTCGCGAGTAGAGCGAATACGAAGTGCAAGAAATACGTATCGTAGAAAAAAGATCCGGGGTCAATCGCAGTTGACGTATTCACAATTAATTGGAAACAGCACTTTTTCTATGCGTTCCCACCCTTCTCGATTATACTAAAAGTATTGAAAAAAGTACAGCTAGAAAAGACCAGAGGCATTATTGTTGTCCCCCAGTGGCCTTCCCAAGCCTGGTTCCCGTTATGCATGTCTATGTTCGAAGAAGAATTTTTTTTTAGCCAAATATCAATCTCATACGCTCTTCGAACAGGGAACCTCACCCGCTGTGGCGGAGACTTACCCTGATGGCCGGAGTTATATCGAGCAAGCGTTTGCGAAGAGAGGAATGCCAAAAGAGGCATGGGACATCGCAGCTTCCTCGATAACCGCATCATCGTTGCGACGATACGAAACCGGCTTTAAGCGCTGGTGGAAATTTTGTGAAGAGAAGAAGATCGACAGTCTCACAGCGGGGATTCCCGACGTATTGGTTTTTCTGGTCAGCGAATTTGACAACGGAGCGTCGTATGGAACTATCAACAGTTTTCGGTCAGCGATAGCTTTACTGTTGGGATCACAGGTCGGGCAGGATGAAAGAGTAAAGCGGTTTTGTAAAGGAACCGCGAAACAATGGCCTCCTGCACCGAAGTACGAGTATACCTGGGATCCCAAGGTCGTTCTCGATCTTTTTTCGCACTGGTCGACGAATAACGAATTATCACTAGAAAAGTTGTCGTTGAAGTTAATAACATTACTTGCACTATTAACCCAAAACCCGTAACTAAGCAATGTTAGTCCCTAAAAAAAAGTTACGGCAGCACTTTAAAGAAATGAGTTGCGGGACGCGCGACACGCGCGCCATGGTGAATAGAAAAAATTTAATTTTTACTATAAACTTGTGGCGACATCTGCATGAGGGAGGGGGGGGGGGTACTACCATGTTGATTTCTTCGGAAGAGGCGCTCCATACAATTACGATAGAACTTCACTTACAGGTAAGTTCGTTTAATCGTACAATAAATCTGAAACGTAGTAGCCTCGATGAGGACTCACAGACGACTGGGGGGACGAAGCACAGGTCTCTCGCTCACGTCGCTGCCCCAGTTCGTAAATTTTCGGTAGATAGGCCAAGCCGGTGGCCCAGTTCGGTGTCCTGCGCGACACCGAGTGACGATAACAATCCATCGCTGACCGAGTTGGATCTTTACCATAAGTGTATATTGTTGTGGCGCGAGGGCAGCACACTACAATAATCTTATATATTTAACTCGTAGTTGCACGGGGATCGCTTGGGTCCATAAAATCTAATGCATAAAAGTTGAAAGTTTGCACAAAGTGATCGGCCCCATTCCAGTATACCCGAAGTGTCCCTAGACTTATGTAGATAACCCTAGTGCGACTATTATGCAACTTCGAATCCGTGGTTGTACCAGTTTCGCCAAGGAAGGACTTTTCGCGTTTCCATCAAGGGACTCGACCGTAAGGAGCCTTAACTAGTTACCGTGCTTCGTATTGCGGCGATCAGTATCGATGCCATCAGAAGATAGTCGAGAGAGCAGTAGCTACTGATCAAGGAATTTTAGAGTAATCATAATTCTCCGTTACCGAAATTTATAATTGATAATTAGTTTCGTTCGTGCCGACGTCCAAGCGCCACGGTCTAGTTCTCATGCTCCTATATTGACACTTTTTCTACTCTCACCGCGTCTCGTAGTGTTCTCTCGCATTTATCCCATTCTCGCTTCTCGTCCGCCTATGTAGTGCATGTAATATTTCAAATCCTCGATGTTCTCGTGTAAACTATTCGATTTTCCGGTTTTCGTGATCTCGTGCAGTACTGTGTTCACTGTCCGATTTTCTCGTGAATGTTGCGCGCTCCGGCCTTCGCCTGTTACCCATGACCTTGCCGAATTGAGTGAGTTATAGTACGGTGAATTAATTTAGCTTTCGCTAGGATATCGTTGTTGCATTGGCAATCGTTCGCTCAGCCGTCGACTTTGCTATCGTTGCCGCGTTCTGTTCGCTCAAGCGCATTATTACGGGGGTTAAACTCGTTGCACTTTCGATTCGCTTTACATCCTCTCACGGTTTCATTCGTCAATAATTCATTTTGTCACCGAGCTGTCCTTCTGATTTCAACTATGTTTAACTTATTTTACCAGCCCATTATTTATGCCAACCCTTCTACCATAATCCGCATTCTGAGCAACGCCTGGATTCCGCCACCGTTCGCCTTCGTGAGTGCACCCGGAATGCGTTCTCGTTTACTACGGTTGGTATCGGCTCTCGCGGCGGTTTCGTATTGTGTTTGCGTTTTCTCCCTTTTACGGTTTCAGGTATTGAGCTTCGTTCCACTCGACTTCTGTTTAGTCCAGTTTGTTACTCCCAACAACAAGGTGCAACAAAAACTAACTGGCACGTGCCGGCTGCCGAGTGCATGCATGAAGATGGAATGCCGAAGGTGAAGCTCCCGAATTTTCCATTTTTCCCCAATTCTTTACCTTCCCAATTGAGTTCCTAGAAAATACGGCATATACTTCTCGTATTGCAAAAGGGTGTATTTTTTCACCCGAAAAAAGTTATCAATAACTGTCATGTGTCATAGCATCGATGTCTTAATACTACCTGGCTTTGTAAATTAAATTTCTCCATGTATTTCCTTATCTTTAAAAATATTTGATGAATAACACGTTCGGATGCGAAAAACTCAAGAACGTGTGATTAACCTTGTAATTATCGAAATTTATGATATGGTATAAAATTAACAAGAACAACTTGTTGAACTAACTTCTCGGAGTGACGGATTTTGAGAACACTTTTGACTTCACAACTGCCACTGTCGCTCCGTGCTACTTTTTATATTTATTGGGGCTTACATTTTTCAGAAGAGCATACAAAAACCCTTCCAATGGACAGTCAGAACATTTTTGACAACAATTATGATTAAAACTCAAGCATAAAAATGAAAAGCTTTCGTGAGTTTTTTAACGATGGTTGCAAAAATCTTTGTCCAGAAAACTTTAAAAGGTTAAGAATTAAATTTACAGGGTGTACTTTTAGAGCTAAACTGACCTGTGTACGCGTTTATATACTTTCTTCCTTGCTCAGCGTATTTATGAAGAATGTTGATTTCTTGTTCCTCGGCCCACACATTCCAATCCCCGCGCATACGATTTAGCAGCTTCAACATCTATATACATGGAATAATGCCGATTATGTAATTTGCATAAAATGTAACTCACCTTCTCCGAGTTGCGCAGAGTAGTAAAATGCTTTGTCAAGCAAAACATTCCAATAGATGCTGTTAAAATGCAATCGAGAACTATATCCAAATCTTCGCGATATTTAAAAAAAGCCATTATCAGCATTCCGCCCATTATGCTCATAGTAAAGAGAATAACAGCGAAATTGGCGAGTCTGGCACGGAGAGTCAGGTATGGCCATTGTCCGCTGATCAACATTAAATTTTTCGTTGCTCTGTAATAACGGTGTTGAAAAATGTCCATTGTTCTTCGATCCACCAACAATGAAAGCTGTAGCGCTACTGTTATTGAAATCGACTGAGCATTTCTATAGAATTCCCCTTCCAGGTGGATGATTTTTCTTTCTCATCGTGAATTCTCTGTGCAATTATGTTGTGGCTTGGCGGACGTTTAAATTGCGCGTCTATGTCGGCGTTGAGTGGCAGTTCTTCGAAGGCGCCTTTCTTCCCCACTCGCCGCGTACGCAGCGAGGCATACGGAGGACGGACCGACTTGCGCTGTACGACCGTTGCGATACACTGCGAAACCCCGAGCTTGCGTACACAGTACGCGATACAATGTTCTTCTCTTGCATTCAAGTGAGACACGAATTTTTTTCGATTTCCCTCCGACCAATACTGGAAGGATGGTGAATATCTGATTTGTACACGTATTGAGCACAAACTCTCTATATGAGGCAGACTTGTGGGTCCAACACGTAGAAGAATATCGCTTTTGCAATAAAATATGCACAATGTTTTAATGAGCATTCCTACCATCGTTGCATAAGGATTCATATGTTGAAATAATCATTTTCTGAATTTCTTTGTGAACAGGGGGACGAACAAAACTTGGATAAATAGTTAAAAAAAAAAAACAAACTAATAAATGACGTCGCGTAAAAAGAGTCAATTCTGATCATTACTGTTCATCGCACAGTCTATACAAAGTAAAAATAATTCTGCGATAAGCAAGGTGATATCAGGTCAGTGTAAGATAAGTCATTGAAAGAGGTGATAAATTAAAAGGATAAAACCGTTTCGAAGACAATTAAAAATTTAGATACAGTACTCTTGTTTAAAAAACTGGGAGCACCCATTCCGGTCATAGTCTTATTATGCACGACGAAATAGTGCACACAAGATTAGTGCAAAGACCAGTTCCCGGGTAGAAATCCAACCACGGCCCCAATATGGGCATTGTCAGGGTAGCTGCAGTGCCTCATCAGACAGTAGTACCATGGCAGTCTGAGAAGGGCCTTACATGAATTATATGCGGTGGTTGAAACGGCTATGAACAGGCTGTTTGATCGCGGCCTAATCATCGTGCCTGATTGCCCTCAGAGTAAAATATAATAAATACATTTATTTACCAACGTTATTTTATCGCACTTGTAAACCGTTTTATATTTGTTCTTTGGATTTAATTAACCAATTACTATAATTTAAATCGTGAAAAAATTTATTTAGAGTTTACTCGTGGTGGGACTGGAACCAGCAACCTTTGCGAAGTCAGAAACTGGTCGAACTCACAAGTAAATTTACACATATAAGGAAGAAGATTTCGGATAAAAAGCAAAAGTATTTCGGTCCGCGGACCCCAAACAGAACAATAAACGAAAATAACGCCAATAACGCAAATAAGTAGATCAAATGGTTCGTTATATGAGGATTGAAATTTTTATTAAATAAATTAAAGAATAATCACAATGATTATGACGGTGACATTTTTTTTTCTTTTTCCTTCATATCCCCATATCCCCATAAATGAACACTTTTCCGCCCGCTTCGCGTGCGTAAAACCACCATTTTCACACCTTGTGATGAAAAATTTCGTACATCCCTCGTTAAGACGTGGCCTAAGTTCTCGAGATTCCCCAGGAGTCCATCCGTTGTCTCCGGCCAAAATATATTTGCAACATGGAACTGCATTATGATTCTGAATCATTTGCACGATTCGAATCCGCCGGTGACGCTTTATTTTCGTGCCTGCTTCTTGTGAATATTACATTTGTAAATGGAACTTGATCGCAAATTTCCTCGAGTATACGAGCGATGCTGTCGGCGATTTCGTTCCGATCGCATTTGTATATCGTCGACCTTGTTATTTTCCCGATAGCAATGTTCTTCGGATACATGGCTGCATAATCGGATCCTCCAAATGACGAAGGGCGGTTCATTTCCAATTGGTGCAAAGCCGGCAGGATCACTCAGTTTAAAATTATGCTCTTTACTTGGCGAGCAAGTTTCTTCGATACGGCGTCGACGTTGAGTACGTTTTCAACTTTTATTTAAAACGCCATTTCAATTGTTTCTCTGCAATAACCAACGATTGGTAGTGCGTAATAGCATCTACCGTCATAACGACTGTTGGCATTTCTACATTTGACGTACGCGAGCAACTTTTGTTGTTGACACGTTTGTTCCGAGACGAGGAACGGTCGCAACGAATTTGCCGCGATTACGACCGAATCAATGACGTAACTGACTTTAATTCCTTCCAATACCCGTGTTTCATTGTGCCTTTCAATTCGAGCGGAGACGGCCCGACATCTTCAAGTATATCACTCCATTCAGATAATTGTGATTGCGCGACTTGTTGAGCGAATGTCGGTCAACCAGTGCATGTAACTCCCGATAAATTTGCGAGTTAATCGGTTCTTGACTGAACAGACGCTGTCAGTAACGGCCACCTAAGAAAGGGTGTCCATCGGTGCGTTGGTCGCCGCATAAGCGATCATTCGGTTTTGTTCACTGGTGAAACCGGCCATCCTGTTACGGGCTCTTCGGATTGGCTCATGAATCTGGTATGCCAGATATTGGTTTCTGAAGTTACGGAATTAGAGTCTCATTGCATCTTCGTTAAATTGCATTCCGGGACCTCGACGATCAATTCTTTGGAAATCATCTAGGACGCCTGGTAAGCGTGGCGGTGCCACCCGCCGTTTCACAACTTCTGCCCGTTCTCTCAACAGCGCAGGACCCTCATGAAAATTAACAATTGGTCGTTAAATGGTTACCATAAAATCTGAATAGTGTACTGAATGGTGCATTAGTGGTAACCATTCGCTCTGAATGGTATGAATGGTGAACGATTGCCACTTTCAATGGTTACGGTTTGTCCGTTGACCTTTGGCGAATAGTAACCATTCGGAATGTAAAGATTGGTGTATTATAACCATTCGGAGCGCAACCATTAGTGAATGGTAACCACTCGAGACATTACCATATATCAATTGTAACTATTGAGAACGTTACTACTAAGCAATAGTAATCTTTTGAAGTATTACCATTGACAATTGTTACTATTGAAAACCATACCATTGATGAAAAATACCTATTTGGAGCATTACCTTTGACTAATTGTAACTTATAAAAAAAATTGCCATTGACTAGATATAACTATTCGGGCACAAGGATTGATTAATATTTGCTATTTCGATCTTTCATTTTAACAAATTAAACACTTAACTTGTAATAAACGGATTAATGAGAGCATTGGTTCAGATTACAGCACACATTACATTTCTTTAAACTCAAAACGATAAACAGAATCGAACATCTCTTGTGAACATTTCTTATGAACATCAGAACGACTTTTGTACTGACCAAAGATCGCTTTAGAAATT
>JAPYZD010002034.1:0-25609 GCA_030522725.1 Ichneumoninae sp. B BG-2022a
TAAACAAATTTTAACATAAAGGAAACGAATAACATTTCGGGATCATTATTATGGACGAACAATCTTATCAGCATCTTCCATATGCTTGATTTTTTTCAGCTTTTTATCCGATCGAGAAGTGTTTGTAACTCTCTTTTATTCCTCTTAAACTTAGACGGCGTCAGTCATTGCGCTAATACCACCTTAAGACCCGCGTGCTCGTGTGTCGCGAACCCGCAGCGACCACGGTGTAGAGAACCTCCGGCGCACGATTCCATTCATGCCCCGGCATTGGTCCGCGCGCCGGGTGTGTCGTTGACGTCAGGCTGGATCGATGCCACACTCTCTCCCACGGGGAAACGGAAGTCGACGGCACATCCACGAACCCGTGGGCGGCAAATTGAACGTTCGGCATCAGATAACTTTCGCCGGCGCACTTTTACCCCTCTTTTTTTTGTTCTACCTCGACGCTCTCTCGAAGCGGAATAACTCGTTATTATGCCACGATCATTAAATGATACGTCACTCATTCGCAATGCCATAACAATTCGCGCGATGAGCGATGAGCGTAATGCCATGTTTATCACTCGCGTCGATCGAGCATTCGACGCGGGGAAAATTCAGGCTGCGCGCGCAGCCTAACGGTTCACTGGCAGTCACCGTTGTAATAACAATAATATTATATTATTTATTTATTATATTAATATATTATTTTCATATATATTATTATGATAATAATAATATATAAATTAATAATATGATAATTAAGCCACCCCGATAACCCACTGTACAACCTCTCAAGTAACTTGCTCTACGCAAAAACAGGTGTGGAACCGATAATTGAAAGAGCAAAAATCCTCAGTACATAATTCGTGAAACAAAATTTCAAAGTTGGGTTGGAAAATATTGGATTGGGAGTAAAATAATTGTTATATTCGTGATCAGCGGGAAAAAAATACGTGGAATATAGTCTAGAAACTTTTGAGCCACTTTTGGAAACATGTCAATTTTCGTGATTTTCAAAGGTCGATATTTTGGCTTCTAATAGAGCTAGGAACAATCCGGGGTGCCCATCGTGTTCTACGGGAAAAAATACACAAGATAGGGTCTTGTGCGAACTTTTGGAATCGTTTTATCGTGCCGTTTGAGGACGTTGAAAAACGCAAAAAATGGACACGAAAGGTGTATTGGAATTTTTGGCGAAATCTATTTTTCTTTTTTTTTTTTTAAGAACTGCCATGTATTTTGACTTATTTTTTCCCGCTGAACACGACTCCGTTGGCCTTTTTAGGGCTAAAGTACAGTGAGACATTGAAAGTCTGGATTTCATGCACTAAAAATCGTATTTTTGGGATAAAAATCTTAAATATTGGTTTTGGATAAAAAATAACCTCATATTCGTGATCAAGGGGCCCCACGGGGGGCCCTCCGACTTTTTTTTAGTGTGTGTTAACTGAACGCCATGTATTACTATAATTACGGATGCGATTGCGAAGGTTGTTATTAACGGACGATGCTGAGGGTCCGCAGTCCGAGAGACTGTCGACCAGGCTTGTCCCGAGGTTGTTGGCCAGTAACGCCTTCTACGACCTCAAAAGCGAACGGTATCGGCCGTGCGCATGATTTACGTACAATAGAACGCAGTTGCCGAAGCACGAGGCAGCCGGTTGCTCGATTGGGCGCTCTCGTGACCCCGAAGTATCGCAAGGTCACGAGTGCTTTGTCCATCCTAGAATGCTCCCCTGTGCACGATGTCAACGCCTCTAATCGTTCACGAGCGGTACATCGACACGTTCAGCGAGAAGCAATTCTAAGTATTTATCTTCGCGGTCGACGACGAGCGAAGAAAAAAAAAAATTACCGTTTACGTTATAAGAATTATCGCGCCGGTTGTCCGCAATGAATCATCGATTCTCGGAAACCTCTCAGGCCAATGCGTCCGGCCGACCGCCTCTGGAATTCGCACCAGACGCTGCCTGCGCCAATTCCCTCCGCCTTATCCATCTCTCCTTCGAGGAAGGTAATTGCATAATTCATTTTGTAATTCCAGTCACGGGTGAAAAAAAGAAGATGCGAATTTGTCGCGCAGCGAAACGCGCGATACATAGAGCGGCACCGCAGTGATTTATTCACTCGCACCGATAAGAGTCACCTCTATCGCTCCGCTGTCGAGAAACCCGGTGCTTCCTTTGTAGATATTGTGGGGAAAAACACTAAGGTATATTTCGCGGATGCGACGGTTGAATATATATATATATTTTTTTTTATTTGATCGAAGAGCTCAGTTTAAAATTTCAATGAATCTGCTCGAGAGATGCGCAATTTAATGAGCAATTCAGTGAATTCAATTCGGATAGAGAGGTGAGCGAAGAAACGAGAAATTATGCAAGAGGGCGTTGGAGTTATCATTCAACTCGCGTAAGACGAATAAATCGAGCTCCGGTTTATACGTGCATTTAGGTAGCGTGCATGAAAATCGCGAATTCGCATCGTTCGTTACGAGAAAAGCATCGCTCGGGACTATTGCATATACGGAAGAGCGCTTGACACGACTCGTCGTAAATTTTGTCTCCACGTACTCGTTGATTGATTGAAGGCAAAAAAAATGTGTAAAAAATAAATTAATTAAAAAGCGCTTCTAACGCAGTACGAGTTAATTTACGAGTGGTAATTTATGAGTGGGCTTGAGTTATTTGTATGACGGCGACTGAATTGAGATAGTCGAGTAGTTTACAACGGGTGCTTGAGAGACGTGAAGAGCAAACAATTTCCTCTTCTGCATTGAGGAACTCTATTCTCATTAATAGACTTTTGCAGAATAAATAGTATGCATTTTATTTCGCTGGATGCGGAAATGGGAGTTTTACGCACGCTCGCTGTACCTCTTCGCGTGCGTAAAGTGCGAGAAGCGTGCGATAAAGTAAAATCGACCCGATGTGCCGGACATTTATAGTATATTTGGCTGTAAAGCGTCATTTAGGCCAGTCTCGGCAGTCACTAAAAGCAGTACTTTTCATGCATGAGTTGCACAACATTTTGTACGATTCTTACGATAAAATTTTATACGATTGCAACATACACTCGTCGGAACAAGTTTTATCGCACTAGTATCATAAATTATTATTACATTCGCGTTATGATTATACCTCGAGTTCGATAACAGTGACATGAATTTGCATTCTTTTTACTTACGCGAAAGGCTCGAAGATATTTTGCACATGCAGAATTTTATGTACGCGAGAGTTATTGACACAGCTCCGTCGTAAATCTCGTCTCCGCGTACTCGTTGATTGATTATATTGATGATTTTAAAAACTAATTGAAATGCGTTCTTCACTCACTCCGAGTTAATTTACGAGTTGTTACGTCTCGATGCTCGAGTTGTTTGTCTGTCATGGACTGAATTGAGATAATCGTGCAGTTTACAACACGTGTATGAGAGACGTCAAGAACGGACGATTTCCTCTTCTGCATTGAGGAAAATCATCTAGCGCAACGGAACTCTATTCTCGACTTTCGTCGAAGTCACGCTGTATTTATAGTTCAAATTATTAGTACATATATTTTTTATATTTTTATTATGATTATATCCCTAACTCGATAACGTTGACGATCGTAACAGAGCGTTCAGTCGGCCTTTGCCAACAGGAATTTATTACGTCTTTTTCCTTTAACTTACTTTAAAATACGTCAGAGATAATTTTCGTTATGTCTGACGCACCGCCTAAGTTTCAAAGAGGAATAAGATAAAATTACAAACACTTGCCGGTCGGATAAAAATCTGAAAAAATGCAAGCGTATGGAAGGTGCTGACGAGATTGTTTGTGTACAATAATAATTTCAAAAATATTATCAACAAATTACTGAAATAAAAAGCTATGTAACAAATTACCCGGCAACCTAATTTTGTTTTCTCATGAAAATCACCCTTTTGTTACCCTTTTTGAAAAGTTATGCATTTTTCCAGAATTTTAAGTAATATTTGAAAATTCAGAAAAATTGATAAATTGTTTTTCGTAACAAAAACGAATTAGGTTGCTGGGTACATTGTTGCACAATTTTTATTTTCAGTAATTCGTTGATAACATTTTGGAATTATTATTATGCAAAAAACAATATTTTCAGCACCGTCGTACGCTCGATTTTTTTGAGATTTTTATTCCATCTTAGGTGCCGTCGGACATAACGAAAAGGTTAAATAAAAAAAAAACAAAAAAATCATATTTTATTTCTCCACTGCCAGTGGCGAGGGATTTCGGAAGCCAACTCAGCGTTCGACGTACCTGCCGCGCGGTTTTTCCCCGCCCTGGTGGCGAGTCTTTGTGTAAGAGACCCGAGTACATTCCTTCACATTGGTACGACGTTACGCAACGGTTTCTCGGCGCAGTAGATGTATCTATAGCTCGAACGCAATGTAGCACCAATATTAGAAAAACGTCGCCGGGCGGAATGTTAGCTCGCCGAGTGAAAAAAGCGCGAGCTCGAAGGTCGAACGAGCTCGGACGAGCGAAGGTCACCCCGTTGTACTTTTCTCTCACTTTCGCCCCCCGGAGTATTCGGCGAAATAGACCTCTAACCTTTAGACTCGAATCTGCAAATATACATATATCTATATATTTTTTTCTTTTTTGCACCTTTCGTAGATCAAAGATGCCTGCAAGGACCTCGTACTGTCGAATGACCAGCTCAGAATGCTCATGGAGAGGCTCACGAAGGAAATCAATCGCGGACTCTCGAGGGACACACACGAAGAGGCGATCGTAAAGTGCTTCACGACCTACGTACAGGATCTTCCCAATGGAACCGGTAAGAGCGAAAAACAAAAAAAAAAATAATAAATTTAGTAACATTTTTTTTTATAAAAAAAACATACATTACTATGTTATTATATTCGCACATGCTATATTTTGGTTTATATTTTATTATTGTCTGGACTAAAAAAATAAATAAATAAATTAGAGTAATTAATTAGATTAATAGTAATAATAATAATAATAATTTATTGAGCATTATCAACAGAAATACATTAGTCTGATATTTATAGTTACACGTTTGGTAACATTACATATAATTCCTCTTATACGAGCAGGTGGGGCTAGTGCTTAACATACAAAGTATTCCTGTCGCGCTCAATACATATAAAGTGATTGCAAAAGCGCCACAAGCACTTGCCCGCAATCAAAAAGTATATTAACGGAAAAAGATATAATATGTTTCTTCAGCGGGTTGAACGGTTTGTTTTACACACAGCTTTTCCTCGTTGCGTGGGGCTTAAGGTAGTCCTTACGAATAGTGTTCGCTTCGCATAAGTTGCAGATAAACGAGAGGTAATTCAAAAACACTTCTCGATGGTATAAAATTCGGAAAAAAATGAGCATATTAAAAGTGCTGAAAATATCATTTGTTATATTGCAATATATATATTTATATATATTGCATAATAATAATTCCAAAATGTTATTAACAAATTGACTATAAATAAAATTGTTCAACAAATTTTCCGGAAACCTAACTAACCAATTTACAGTTATTGCATTCATAGTCATTGATTCATCAAATTAATACATTTAAATTGGTAAATTAAATTAATGAAATAATCACCGAGCGAGAGAGTGGATGAATAAATCTCGTAATTATTTGCAGAGAAAGGAAACTTCCTGGCCCTGGACCTCGGCGGTACGAATTTCCGTGTGCTGCTTATAACTCTCGACGGGCAGAACTTCGACATGAAGAGCAAAATCTACGCGATACCTCAGAGCCTCATGCTGGGCACCGGCGACCAGCTCTTCGACCACATAGCCCAGTGTCTCGCTCTGTTCGTCAAGGACCTCAACATGGAGAACGAAATATTGCCCCTCGGTTTTACCTTCAGCTTCCCTCTCACCCAGACCGGATTGACGAAGGGTCAGCTCGTCAGGTGGACGAAGGGATTCGACTGCAGTGGAGTCGTCGGCGAGGACGTCGTCGCACTTCTCGAAAAGGCCATCGAGAAGAGAAAAGTTAGTTTCTTCATAAATCGACTTTACAATTACAAGCATTGGGAGCCAATTTTTAACTTTTTTAATTTTAGGACGTGAAAATCGACGTCTGCGCGATTCTGAACGACACAACCGGGACTCTGATGTCCTGTGCATGGAAGAACAGGGGCTGCAGGATCGGCCTCATAGGCGGTGAGTTCCGATGGAAAAAAATTCGCGTATGAAAAAAAAAAAAAAAAAATGCTGATTGGAAAAATTGTTACCAGGAACCGGAAGCAACGCCTGCTACGTGGAGAAAACGGAACAGACCGAGTGCGCGATACCCGGCAACTACGTTAAAACCAAACCGAATATGCTGATAAACACTGAGTGGGGCGCTTTCGGAGAGTCTGGCACGCTCGATTTCGTCGTCACCGAGTACGACAGGGCCATCGACGACAACTCCATCAATCCCAAGAAACAGATATTCGAGAAAATGATATCCGGAATGTACATGGGAGAACTGGCCAGGCTCGTTCTCGAGAAACTCGTCGACGCCGGCCTTCTGTTCAACGGCAAGTGCCCCATCGACCTCAAGAAACCCGGAAAGTTCTTCACGAAATACGTTTCCGAGATCGAGAAGTGAGTATACAATCCACTTTACGTAAAAAAAAATCGACCAAATTCGACAAATTTGTCCAAATGTGACAAAATTCGGAAACAATTCAAAGAAGTTTGATAAAATTTTACGCAATTTAATAAAATTCTACGAAATTTCATAAAATTCTACGAAATTTCATAAAATTCTACGAAATTCCATAAAATTCTACGAAATTTCATAAAATTCTACGAAATTTCATAAAATTCTACGAAATCTCATAAAATTCTACGAAATCTCATAAAATTCTACCAAATCGTACCGAATTCAAAAATTTGTTTCCTGGTCGCTGATTAAACCGAGATCGTTAAAATCCACAGCGATCCCAAGGGCAAGTACACCAACTGCCGGGAGGTCCTGTCGGAGTTGGGTATCCACAACGCGGCGGATCAAGACTGCGAGAACGTCAGGTACGTTTGTTCGGTCGTCTCGAGGAGAGCGGCTCACCTGGCGAGCGCCGGAATAGCGACGCTCCTGAATAAGATCGGCGAGAACAACGTGACCGTCGGTATCGACGGTTCGGTGTACAGATTTCACCCGCACTTCCACGATCTGATGACCGAGAAGATCGCCGAGTTGCAGAACTACAAAGTAAGTTCCACTTCTAAAAAAATCTCCTATATCGCCTGTGAGGCACTCCTTTTCTTAACGCGATTTTTTTTTGTACTTTGCCCCGCAGTTCGACCTGATGCTCTCGGAGGACGGAAGCGGACGCGGAGCGGCGCTGGTAGCTGCTGTGGCAGCGCAAAAGCGGTGAAGACGAACGGTTCCGACGTTCAAATTAAATCATAGATTAAATTATATAAACAAAAAATTACGAAACGATATAAAAAAGAAAAAAAAGATTGATACACTTCTGTAAATAGAGCACAAAAGAAACGTAGCCTAGGTCGTTGGCTGACGCGAGTTGCAGCCTCCCCGCCCCGAGGCTCGTTAACTGGTACGTTCGATTCCTAACGCGACCTCGTCGTCGCCGGTCTCGTTTGCTCGATAGAGAGTGCAAGAGAGAGAAAAAGAGAGAGAGAAGGCCTTTACGAGAGTATTAAATAGACCACGCGAGACTCTTGTATGTTCGACGCGCCTGGCAGACTGAGGCAGAGCGATCGATACGAAAATTTATATGAGAGAAAAAAAAACCCGTCACTCCGATTACAAAAGCACAAGCGCGTTATTTTTCTCCATCGAGATCCTCGCCAGAGACGAGTAGTTTAATTGAAACGAATATATTAGTAAATTCACCGAAAAAAAATATAAACAATAAAAAATAATAACAATAAACGTTCTGACCGACAGAAGGAAGCTTCGAGAAATGCCAAATGCGTGCTACTGCCAGAACAATCGAGAAGAACTTAACGAAACTTTCGTATCAATATCCATCAATCGTGCGGGCACTAAGAGAATACGAAAAAAAAATAAAAAAATAAATAATATATTACTGCTGTACATTACTCGGGCGAGTGCACTTAACATACACGAAAGAAACGCGACGGTTACTTAATTCATTTTGTAAGCACAACAGCGCAGCGTTTTTCGCGCGACGATCAATCGTCGTTCGAACAGTCATTGTAATACTACGGTAAATCGGCGATCGAAACGGCGAACAACCGATTTCCTGCGGTGGGGGAAAAAAAACCACACGCGGATGTCTGGCGAGTGATCGAGAGCGAGCGAAGAGAAAATTATTTATGCGATATAGTCCATAGTCCGCGCATGGAGAAGAACGTTTATAAATTATTTGTATTGATATTCGATATTTAAGCCCTCGTGTACGTAGATCGTCAATTTTATTTTTATTGTGTTTCCGTTCTTTTGTGAATCGCGCAAAGCTCGCGTGAGATAACGAATTAGATTTTAAAAGATGTTTTAACGATTTTTTTTCCTCGGTGCGATAGTACGCTGTAGTCGCGGAATATATATATATAGAATTTTAGGCTCGGTTCGGACCGTAGGAGAGAATTAAGAAGTGAAGGCGATCGTCGAGCCGATTTCGGTGTTTGTCTCACGTCGAGCGGCCTCGCGGGCCAGTCGCCGACTGGAGAGTGACCCGTTACGATGTTGGCTAATCGGCGGTCGAAACTAGCCGAGCCGCGAGCGCGTGCGAGTGCGGGTGAGTGATCGGGAATCGGCTCGGGGCGCTCTCGAATATTTTCGCCCGTCGTTCAAGCGACGACACGGTTTATCGAATTAAAATTTTACGCGAGCGAAAATTTGAGCAAAAAAAAAAGATTAAGCAAATGTTAATTTAACAACAACAAAAAAAAATGTATTTTTTTCCTTGTCGCGTGCCGTCGTCGAGTGCAGAGCGCCGCTTTCACCGCGCGACGAGACGATGGACGGAGTGGAAGAATTAAAGAACGAGAGAGAGATTCACGAAAAAAAGAGAAACTTATTCCTTCGATTTGCCCGAAACGCCCCAGTACAATGTGTATCTATATATAGTATGTACTGTTATCGTCGATGTGATAAGGCGTCACGAGTGATAAATCCAATACACACCGCCCGATCCGAGATATGCGACGCGTTATCATTGTTATTATTTGTTATCATTATTATTGTCTTTTTTTTTATTGCGCGACGAGCGTCGTTACCTACGATCGCACACAACAGCGGACGCCTTACAATTTCCTACCGATTTACTTTTTCCCCTCCGAGCATGCTGCGTCGCTTCAGCGTGTCCAAGCGGGTGAGTACGACAAAAAATTATCTGATCCATAATCAGTGTTGTCTAAAAAATAATTGTCGGTGAAAAAAAAAAATGAAAATTCTTGACGCCAGCGAGAATAATTGAATGCCAATTGAAACGTCGCGAGGTGCTCGCGCGTCGTGTTCAGTCGAAGTCGTGACGTCCGAAACGCGCGTTACGCAAGTCGTCGAGCCCGACGCGTCGTTAAAAGACAGAAGATACATTTTTATGTATCGCGATGCTTATCATGCATCGGACGTTCTAAACATCAGAACATCGAGACATCGGAAAACGATGTTTTCGTTTCCGTCTAAAGAATACAATCGCAGTGTGTACGGTGCTTGAGCCGTATATCAATTATCATGTATATATAATATATAGTGTTAAAGCTATAATTATCATTCGGTTACAAAAGTATGTTTTTTGCTCTTTTCTGTTTTACCGATTTATCTCCGTCACAAAAAAACACATCGAGGTACATAGTATTATTTATTGTCTCGCGCGAAACGGCTTTTGTTTTTTTGAGAAAACATTCACAATTGCACAGAATCGTCAAGGGAGCGAGACCGAAAGACGGTCGTTTCATCTTTTGTTTTTACAATAATGAGGAACAGATCGAGCTCTGAAATAAATTACAGAGCGCGTGTGTAATCGAGATTACATATTGTTAAAGTGCTCTTGGGGAAAAAGGCTCGGTGAGCTAACATGGCACAGTTACGAAACGTGTTATTGATTAAAAAGCATCCACGTGAGAGCCGACGTAAGTACACGTATGTGTCGGGTGCGCTGGTATATATAGTGGCGCGGAGCTTCGGAGTCCCGCCGCGAGGTGGCGCCGTCCTCGGCGCTCGGCGCAGTAAATGGCACACGCTATAATAACCCGCAAAGCGTGCGCACACTCGATAGTGGTCTGTCAAAGTTGGTCAATGTGACACGCGAGGATGCCTCACGCACCGACGTCTCGTGAAACGATAATCGGTTCGCGGGTGAGGTAGCAGCAGCCAGACCCAACACGCTTGGATACTCGATGGAGCTCGCCAAAAAAAAGAACACGATACGTTAATGTCGCCCGCGCAGCCGATAAGCGGAAGGTTACGTAAACTCTGTAGCAGCGTCCCGCGAAGATGATTAGTGGCTTCCAGGTAGCCTTGAAAAATACCATCGACGTGGTGAGTTTGACAAGAGGAAACGCCGTCGGACGTTCGAGGAAGGAACGAACTCTCGACCATCGTAGAATCCTTAAAGATCGCTATTTATTTTTCATTCCACCGAACGTTTTTCAGCATGGATCCGCAAACCCGAGCCTCCGCGTTCGCACCCGTCATACGCATTGTTTACATCGCTTATTTTCACGTGTCTGTGTTTGTAGGTGTGTGCGTATTTTTTTTACTTGTATATTTTTTAGGCATCGTCCAGCTCGTTCTTAATTTGTTTCCATGGATCTTTTATTTCTCATGTACATAGATCATTCTGCGGTATGAATAAATGAACTTTGTTTTCGTTAACGGTGTGATTTTATGTGCCACCTGCCCGACGTGCCGAGCGACTATCGCTCCCTCACGTCACTCATTTTCACGTGTGAATGTGTGTGTGTTTTGTTGTTATTTGCATAGTTTTTACGCAACGTCCAGTTCGTTCTTAAGATTTATTTCCATCGATTGTTTTTCTCATGTACATAAACTATCCTGCGGTCCGAATAAATTACATTTATTTTAGTTAATCGTTTGATTTTCTGTGACTCCTGTCCTCACTCCTGGTTCTGAGTAAGAGGTTGTTTCGCGGCCTGATTATGGACTTATTATTCAGACGTGATTGATAAGGCAGTTTTTTAAATCTTTTCCGCCCATATCGTTTCCGTTTCATGTTACTGTTATCCTTATCGTTATTTTTTATTATTATGATTTTTACTATTATCTTTATTCCACGTTTGTTTATTTATTTGTAATGGATACGGGCAAAGCTCAATTGAAGGATCGACAGGGCCAGCTGTCGCCCAAAATTTTTTATTGCGCCACTTTCGGTTTGGGTGTTTATTATTTCCGTTTTTCTACTTCCCTCTATGTCCCTTGGTCCCATTGTAAAATAAATCACTTAATTCACTAATTCACTGCCGAGCGACCATCGCTTATTTTCACGTGGGGTTTTTTTCGTATTTACATATTTCGTCCCCATCGTCCAGTGTGTTCTTAAGATTTGCTTCCATGATTTTTTTTTTCACGTACATAAACCATCCTGCGATTAAACAACGTTCATTTTAATCAACCATTCGATGTTCTTTGCCTCAGAGAAAAATAATAGTATCACCTACTGTAACGAATAGTTCCCAGGGAAACGTCTATATAGGTAGTTTCTGACAGTCTATATTCAATTGTTCAAACTTTTCGACTTTTTCGTCATTATCGTAACTGTAAAATGTAGACGTTCCCCTTGGGAATTCTTTTTTATTGTAAAAAGTCACTATTCTACATGTTACTGTGTAATTTTTTCTCACTACACCTGTCCTCATCGCCAAGCGACTATCGCCTCCAGTGCTGATAGTAGCTTCGCGCTATTCTATTTACGCCCACGTGCGCTTCCTCCAGTCCAAGGTCTTGAATTTCAGATAGCACCGCCGGCGACTCCGCTGCAGGATTTCACTTATCACTGGAAGCAGCTCATGAACTTCTATGCCAGCCACGAGACCGACTGCAAAGTCCCGATCGAGAGCACGGGGATTCCCCGGCACTTGGATCGTCTCCTGGACATTCTCCTCGAGGAGGAGAAGAACTCCGAGGACACGGGCCTGTGTCTCGAGTACCTGCTGCAGCACGGCCTGCTCGACTGGCTCACGACGTTGGCCATCGTCGAGACGCCGCCCGGAATGAGGCTCGTCTGCCTCTCCTTCCTAAAAAAATTCCTCGCCCGGTCGAAGCATCCGCTTCTTCACCACTCGGCCGTCCACGCACCGGTGCAGAGATTGATCTCTCAGTGCAACGGAAACTACGCATCGCCCATCGAGTCCGAGGAGATTCAGTTTCTGCTGACACTCTGCTTCCTCGTCTGCAAGTATCCCCAGTTGACGAGCATCGTCAACGACTCCAGCAACGTCCGGCTGGAGCCTCAGGTCACCCGGGGCGACCACGAGAGAACGGAAGTCCAGTCGGTCACTTACGTACCGACCAGGAAGAGAAACCACTCGAACCCGCTCTTCGAGCCGCTCAACACCCAGGCCGTGACGCTCATCAATCCGAATTTGTTCCCCGGCGACCGGCAAAGAAGACGCTCGGTGAGCTCGGATCAGTCGTCCGAGAGGCTCGACGCGAGGAAGCTGGAGGAGAAGACCAAGCATCGACGGGAGACACTCAGAAGGTCCGACGAATCGAGCTCGTCCAAAGACACCGAAAGCTTGTCCCACTGCTCGAGTCCAGCGTCGCAGAAAGCTCAGGACATACCGACTTTGCGGGAAAATGTCGCTGAGGATCGGGAATGCGAAGAGCACTGCGACAAGGAGTCCGAAGGGCATCGGTCCGATGACGTTGAGGCCAAGTTGCGGGATCTCGAGGATCTGAGGATCGAGGAGTACAGGACGAGGGACTCCATGAGCGAGGCGTTCGACAAGTCCCGCAGTCTTTTGCCGGAGTCGCCGACCAACGGGAGCTCGAACAGTCTTCTTCTGGACGCGTTGATAAGCTATCTCAACAGTGCGGTGAGTATCGTTTCGGAGGAACCCGTAAGACTGCGGGTTTGGAGTTGCATTGTAGTCACAGTCGCGCTAGGATTGTCTTGATAAGCATCCAAGATAGATCCAAGATCGATTCAAGATCGATCCAAGATCGATCCAAGATCGATTCAAGATCGATCCAAGATAGATCCAAGATCGATCCAAGATAGATCCAAGATAGATCCAAGATAGATCCAAGATCGATTCAAGATAGATCCAAGATCGATCCAAGATAGATCCAAGATCGATCCAAGATAGATCCAAGATCGATCCAAGATAGATCCAAGATAGATCTAAGATCGATCCAAGGTCAATCCAAAATCGATCCTAGATCGATTCTAGGTCGATCTTGGGTCGATCCAGGTCGATCTTGGGTCGATCCAGGTCGATCCTGGGTCGATCCTAGGTCGATTCTAGGTCGATCCAGGTCGATCCTGGGTCGATCCTAGGTCGATCCAAGGTCTGCGAGTTGCGCTACTATGACAAGACTCCGAGTATTCCGTAAAGAGACTGATCGCTTTGTGCGATCAGCCTCATTACGATCATGACGTCTTCGAATCTGCGCTTTTCAGGACAACATGGTGAGAGTGAGAGCCTGCGAGGGAGTGATGGTTCTGGCTGCTCTGGAGGATCCTTCCTTCGCCCACACGATAGCCCGGAGCGACCTGCCCTCAGTCGTCACGGGGCGGCTGGATGGTTTGTTCAAATCCATTCCTGCCCACGTCGATCCCAACGAGATCGACGATATCGACGTCACATGGGGACTCGACTCGCCTATGTGGACGATAGAGAAGAAATTTCCAGGCTGCCGGCAAGTGGCCGCGTACTTCATGTGGCTCGACTATTGCGATCAGCTCATCAAGGAGGCTCATCCAGAAATCGCTCATGTATTAGCGAAACACATAAGGAAGGCCTTCCTGGAGAAGGTCATAACTCCTTCACTCGCCGATCATCACGTGGTGCTCACCACTGCTCTGCTCACGGAGAGCCTCAAAAAACTCGCGTCTCCCCTCCTGTGCACGGGTAAACTATCATTATTATTTATCAAATGTAAATGCTAAAAAATGTTTATAAAATCATTATTGACTAAATTTAAATATCATAAACATGTTTGTTTAATTATTAAATTGTTTACCGATGTCAAAGATTCGACCACGTCAAGTGATTTACCAAATTTTTTGCAGAGGTCAGTAACTGGCTCATCGGTGCCCGGAACGTTCCGGAAATGAGAAACGTCTGCGGCGGTTCGGTCCTGCACACGCTCATAGAGAACTGTTACGCCGACAGCGACGACTTGACCCTGGAGACCCTGAAATTATTCGAGGAGATATTGGACAAGCGAAACGAGCACGTGCTTCATTGTTTGGTTCTGTCTTACCTGACCTCGAGGGGTTATTACGACAACAGCGCGGCGGACAGCGCCATAGGTTCGTGGAGCGACGAAGAGGACGAGAGGGAGAGGGAGAAGAAGGGCTCTCTGGATTTTTCTCAAGACCAGAGCCACAGCAGAACTTTGGCTCCCAGCAATATTCACAGGATTATCAACTGGTAAGACGGAGATTATCGGTTGATCCTGGATTCAAGGTCGATTTAAGGTCGATCCTAGGTCCAGTCAGAGTCGATTCTTGGTCGATCATAGGTCAATCGTACGTCGATCCTAGATCTATCCTAGATCGATCCTAGATCGATTCTAGATCGATCCTAGATCGATTCTAGATCGATTCTAGATCGACCCTACATCGATCCTAGATCGACCCTACATCGATCCTAGATCTATCCTAGATCGATTCTAGATCTATCCTAGATCTATCCTAGATCTATCCTAGATCTATCCTAGATCTATCCTAGATCGATCCTAGATGGATCTTAGATGGGTCCTAGATGGATCCTAGATCGGTCCTAGATCGATTCAAGATCGATCCTAGATCGACCATAGGCCAATCCACGGTCCATTCAAGGACAGTGCAATTCACGTATTTCTTCGGTTGCAGCTTTCTTTCCCTGATGCCACGTCAACTGCAGACGGATTCGGGGGTTAACAACTACGAGAGATACATGGCCGATTGGGAGAAACAATACTCCAAGGTGCGAATGGACTGCGCTCTACTGGCTTGGCCCCTCGAAGCCGTCACCGTCGACGACTCGGCCAGCTACGACTCCAGGCCCGAAGCCGATCACTGCTCGACCAGATTCTACATGGGACCGTTTCTCTCGATGCTCCTCGACAAGGTCATCAACATTCCGAATCAGAGATACGAGATAAACCTACAACTTACCGTTGTCATATCGAGACTGGCCCTTCTTCCTCATCCTTATCTGCACGAGTTTCTTCTGAATCCTCTGCTACCACTGGCTCCGGGCTTGAAGAGCCTATTCACTTGCCTTCAGAAAGTCGTCAAACAGCTGTCAAGCGAGGTCACCAAAGACCCCGATCACAAACAAATATTGAAGGATACCAGAAAGAAACTACTCGAAGATTGTTCACAAGAGGGGTTAGTGATGTGCGATTATTGCAAATGCATTTATTTATTTATTTATTTGTTTTATTTATTCATGGGACGAGCCCTTTTACACTTGCAATTTTCACAGTCCCGACAATACAAACATGAACCAAAATATAGCATGTGCAAACATAATAACATCGTAATATATAAAATGTATTTTCTTCTTTTTATAACATTTTTATTGCGAGGACATGACTAGGAATGAAAGGCTACGGCCAACATTCAATTTATGCAACTTTTTTGTAATTCCTAATTTTGTTCTTTTTTTTAGATTGAAGGAGAGTATTTTGTACGATAGCGTCATCATCATGGAGGAGTTCTGCAAAGAGTTGGCGGCAATAGCGTACGTGAAGTATAATCATTCCATGTGAGCCTCGACTTGCAATCTTGGACGCGATATTAGAACAGTTACTTAATGTACAGCATAAGCTGATTAATTGTCTCATAAGAACGTAGGTATATACGCTTAGACGGACAAGTATTTTTTGTGACAAGTTTGTAAGATACACTAACGGAATCCTGCATTATCGACCGAGCGATAGAAATCATTTGCATTGAAAGAACGAAAAGAAAAAAATGAAAATATGAAAGATCACAATGTCATTTGCACAATATACCTCCTTTTAAATAAACTTGTAGACGAAAGACGTTCGGATTTAATATAGTAGAACAGAATCCAAGCCACTTTCCTCGTACAGTAAAGAATGCGGATTAGCGTAAGCGAATATAGAGATGGAGCCTTAGAATCGGCGCGACGGTTTTGTCGTGGTCAGAAATTCCCGAACTCGAGTAAATTAAGATGAAAACTTCAAGGACGATTAGAATTCGGTGGGTCGAGGGTAATTCCAGCTTCTGGCAGAGCCACCGAAGGATTCAAACTTTAAGAATAGGTTCAATACCGCTGTCGGTAATAAAAACTGTAATTTTTTTTTAAATTAAATTTCACGGGACGAACCCTTTTACAATATAATGGTGAATGTGGTTACAATTTGTGCGATTTTTCCGTTGATTTACAATAAGTTTATAATAAGTTGCTCCAGTATTTTTTTTTTTTTAGGTTCAGTACCGAGTTCACGCATATTCAATACTTTGATAAAAAGAAAAAAAAATCAACAAGTGCTAGCCTCAAAATTTGGAATAAAAATTAGAATTAGAGTATTTTAGTAATTGACTTTTCTCACGGATTCGGGCATGTACGCTCAAGGGAGAAGTCTCATTAAAAGCCGAGGTGATATCCGCTTCCGATGAGACTTTTCGTTTCACCGTACATGCGAGAATCCGTAAGAATAGTTGATTACAGTTTTTGATACCGACCGAGTCCGGGATTGTCGAAGCAGACGTGTTCCATATTGTCTTAAAAAACACAAATAAATAATGAAAATATAAAAGCTCACAATGTTATTTTCACGATAACTCGAATAAAATTGTAGTTGAAAGACCTTCGGATTTAATTATAGTAGAATTAGATTAAAGAGTCTGTAGATCAGCGTACGCGAATAGGGAAATTGAGCGGTAGAATCAGCGCGACGGTTTCGTCGTGGTCAGAAATTTCCGGACTCTAAGTTAAATAACGATGAAAAATTCAAGGAAGATAAACAAAGACAGTTTGGAGTATCGCGTGCAGCTCGAGCTGCTCGGCAGAGCGATCCAGCGATCGCTCCCCAAAGTGAACAGTGAAAATTTGGCGACGAACGGAGAAATATGTTTTCCATCCAACCTCCTAGCGTGGAGAGGTTTGCTGCCGGAAGACGGTACGAATCAGTCGAGCAGAAACATTCTGGAGTATTATTTACGAAGAAAAACTTACGAAACGATCGATTTTTCGGATCCGGATATTTTGAGAAAGGTGAATGAAAGAGTAATCTTTGGTTTAAGACTCGATGTGCGTCCTAACCTTAAATCTTGCAGCCCGGTGCACCGATAAAAAAATACGGTTGAATCAATTAAGATTCGGGCAGGGACGTTCAACTAAAGATTTTGTTGATACAGCTAAAAAATTAGTTAGTTCAACAATTTGTCGGGTGATTTCTTTGTTGGACCAACAAAATATTTATTTGAACGTCCCTGCCCGAATCTTAGTTGATTCAACTGTACTTTTTTATCAGTGTTATTAAACGTTTTATTCCAGGCCAGCGAATTGCTCGTCATTGCAAGCCAGGAGTGGCCTTCACAGATACAAAGATGCTTGTTGCAAGACGGTCGAGTCTCTCTGTTTCTGAACAGAACGAGCGTGATTGGCTCCGCTATAGAGCAAGCTTTGGCGCAGGGCACGGCTTACGGAAGACGAGCAGTAGCCGGCAAAAGCGTTTGCATAAAAATAAACGAGGATGTCGATTCGGACTTGACGACTGCGCGGCTGAGACTGGTCCAGCAAGTCTCGGAACGGCTGCTTCGTTTTCAGGGTTTTGCCATAGTCGAGAATGACGCCGATTATCTGTACTTGCTGACTTCGAAGTCTGAGGGAAAATCAGACGAGCGTTGCAGGCGTTGTGTTTGCGGCGTTGTGAAGAATCAAGACTCGAATACAAAAGAAACATCGCAGAGCTGGGAAACTTATGTGGGAAATAAAATGGAAGAGCTTTCTAGTTTGGGGGAAACAAAGTCCTCGGAGAGAGACAATCTGCGGAGCATCGCGGAAGCGGTTGCGACTTTCGAGCTGCTCTCCGTCAAGCCCAGCAAGCCTGTTTTCGTTGGCAGCAGTAAAGAGCCTGATAAGGCACATTCGAGCTCGAAAGGTAACGATTTGATGGACGTTATCATATTACAAATACCAAAGTTTCCTGGCACTAAGGTGATCTGCGCGATACAATCTAGTTGATCGATTAGACAGATTAAAAAAATTGTTTGTAAATACTTAAAGAAACTTTTGCAAACTAAGATGGATCCAAACACTGTTAAAAAAAAATTGTGAATTTAATGTATCGGGCTAGAAGTTTTTATGCAAAGATGTGTACATTACACTTAACATAGTGTTGTCATGAAAAATTAATGGACTTTTAGAGTGAAATTAAAGTAAATTATTGGAGAGAAAGTATTTCTACAGTTATTGATATACCGTACGTTAATTTTTCATCACAATTGTACATGCCACTTTGTATATCAATTTATGCATAAAAACTTCTAGTACCAGTACATTAAATTTCACTTATATTTCACATATTAAATGTGTTAATGTTTTTCACAGAAGGGTCGTTCGTGTTGTACAATGCCTCGAGAATAAATGCCATTTTGGAAAGATTCGAAGAGGAAAAGTTTCTCGGCAAATACCCGAGTTTAACGGACGTCAAGCACGTCGATTTCGGCCTGTTGAATCAGGAGGTAAGAGTCATTGGTTGTGCGGAAAGGGATTCTTCAAACCACTAAAAAATCTCGATGCATTGCAGGAGGAGTGGGAGCTCGTTTACAACTTCATCGTCGGATTTCCCGAAATGATCGAAAATTGCGTACAGTGCGGGACTCAATTGGAAACGTGTCCGCATAGCCTGTGTCTGTTCCTGTCGCGTCTGAGTCAAAAGTTCAGTGTTTACTATCGACGGATACGCATATTGACGGTAAATAAAATTCGCTAAAGAATAGAAAAACATTAGTTGCAATGAATTTGCAAAAATATTAACTAGTTCGTGCCAATTCTTGAGAGGGTAAATATTCGTTCAGTTTTTTTTACAAAATATTTTCCGTTTAGAAATACCAGTCTTTTGTTTATCCATCGATGAAATTCCTTCATAAAGAAACGAGTGTCATTTTTAAACGGAAAATGCTATCGGATGTCTAGACGGCGAATTCGTGGAGCGTTTTTGAAGAAAGAGAATGAGCCACAATACATCAAAACCGAGCAAAAATTACGAATGTAAACGGTATATATTCTTCCAAAAAACTAAACGAATATTTGCCTTCTCGAAAATTAGCACAAACCACTTAATAATCTTGCAAATCCATTACACATGGTGGCCCCGGTCAGGGAAAGCCAGAAAAACCAGAAAATGTCAAGGAATTACAAAATTGGTCAGAGAAAAAGTAAATTGTCGGCATAAAGTTTGTTTAGACGACTTTAAAATTGCGGCACTCATTTGACTAGTGTGGAGCGGTCCAACCTCCTTAAGGTGAAGTGAAAGTCACGTGGCCAGGAGTGTGAGAGAGATAGCGCCATTGGTCTGGCAGTAGAGCGAGAGAGAGCGACAGAGAACGTGTTTCACTTCACCTGAAGGTGGGGGCTAAATAAAGATCAACATAACCTCGAAATATTTTGAATCCACGTTTCTCCGGAACGGTCTTGTAAAATGAAAAAATAAAAAACGAATTGCGCGCCTCAATGCGTCATTGATTAACGCCGTTAATCAATTGCGCCCCGCGATTCATTTTTCATTTCGTAGAAGCGTTTCGGGGACAATTGGATTCAACATTTTTACTCTGTCATTCTCGCACTCGCACGCCTTCCCTTAACGCGTGAAATATATGTTTTTGTTTTTCTTTTCAGGAAGGACGCGACCATCTCATTCCGACGATGATGGCGCGTTTGCATTTACTTCGGGCGTTGCGAGTCGTCGTTAATAATTCTCTGGAGATATTGAATATCGTGCCCGTTGCCCATATGTGATAAAAACGTAGTTTCTTAATACATAAATATCGTCTCGACGATAATATTTGTGAAATGTTTAAAAAATATTTTTTCTTCCACTCGTAAATCTTACATTGAAACGTTTCCGAAATGTCGAAGAACGCATCGCTGGTCGAATTTGCATACACACACGCGCATAAACACGAAAACAATCTTCGAAATATTTCGGTGAAACCTGAAATTAAAAACATCTCAAAATTTGTATCCGCATGTTTCAGAAATATTTTCAGATGTGCCCAAAAATTAATCATGTTTCTGAAATATTTGAGAAACGTTTCATTGGAAAATTTAGATAGAGTATAAAAGGAGCAATCCGTTAATAAATGATCAATATCAATATTTCGGAAATATTTTGTAAGACTGAAAATATTCCTAAAATCATTTCAAAATATTCCGCGCTATATGGGTATGTGTGCAAAAAAACAAAACAATCAACCCGCTCCTCCGCGAATTTATTATGAGCTCGATCGTAGAAAACTTAGTCTTTAATCGCGCAAAGTAACAAGATGAATGGCAAAAGAAAACGCCAATTCGACGAGCAACAAAGGAATGTACATCGATCGAGGACAAAGCCGGGCCGGTTAAGCGGTCGAACAGACGCGTGCTTGACGACAGGTGTTGCCCAGCTTAGATTCGCCAACCGCCGAAAAGCCATGTCCAGTTATTAATCAACCCGGTCCATCGGAATCGTTCGTTATCCAATTCCACTTGCATAAGACAACAAATGTGCAAAAAAAAATTACAATTTTTTTTGTACATTTATATAATACGACAGTTACAGCTGTGCCGGCAATAAAATTAGCAGCGGGAAAATATCATAATGAAGTTCCTGCGGGCGGGGGTAGCGAAATGCATCGACCAATTGGATAACGCTTGGCGTTACCGGGCGCAATAATAAACGACAGATGGAGAAGTTGGTAACGAAGGGAATACAGTGTCGTGGGGGGGGGTTTGAAAGCGAGCAGCAGGACGAACGGGGGTGAGCGCGAACGATTCGTGGGACTGGCCGAGGGAGAAAGAAGGCCGAGGCGAGAGACGGCGGTGAGCCAGCTGTTTGTTTTGTTTTGGGGCATGCGATTCACGTGACACCGGCGGGTGCTGGTGGCGGCGCGCGCGTTCGCCTCTGGCTCGAGCGTTCCCATTGGCCGAGCGAGTGCACTCGCGCACCGTCCGTCCAATCGCGTCTCACGTAACATAAGACCTCTCTCGCTTCTACGGTGCAGAAACGTTTGACATCGATAAATGCGTGAGAGTGTTCGCGAAGTGCGGAGGTGCAAGGCTGTCCGCTCGTTCGTCGGCTCGTCGTCGTCGTCGTCGGCTCGTCGGCTCGTCGGCTCGTCGGTCGGTCGGTTAAATTACGTCAACAACAACGCTTCATCCCACTGTGCCTCGTGGGTAAAATAGTGCTCGTGCGAAAAAAAAGAAAACGGGGAAAAAAATACCCGAAGTGCTTCTCTTGTTCTTCCTTCAATTGTTTCTCTCTTTTTTTTATTAGTATTCATTCTAAGCCGTTCTACACACAACGTCAGTGGTTACGCTCCGCGTACAACCGCCTGTGAAGTAATCTGACGTTCCGCGGCGCACACACACAACAGAGCGCTACTCCCGTTCGAAAACACCGAACGAACTTAATACATTTAATATCGGTCAAATGAAGGGTTAGTTTCGATGAATCTTCAATTAATCCAGATTCTAGTTTTACTTGTTTAGGCGATCGTGAGAAAATATTTTTTTATCCTTTTTTTTCTTTATAAGAAAATAAAAGTAACGAATAAATATTATCTCGCATAGAAATATAACTGCATCTCGGTTATCCTCGGTACACCGCCGCCCGTATAGGACACACTCGCTCGTTCGCTCGCGATTCTCGTAGGTAGCAACAACGGCACGGACGGACGCGCGCACGTCGGCTGTGCACGCTGGGAGGGTGGGGTGGTGGGGGGAGGAGGAGGCGCAGTCACACACGTACCATTCGCGAACGTGTACGCGCGCGGGAGCATCGGTACACCTCGTCGGTAGGCGCGCACAGTTGGTGCAAGTCGGGGAATAGCGCGTAACAAACAAAACCCGTACATTCAGCAGTGGTCGGTCAGCCGCGCGAGTATTTACCGATTCTCGGTGGTGCGAGAGAAGAATATCCCCGAGCCTGTGGACCGGTTAAAGCTCGTAACTTTTTTTTCCTTTCGTTGTTATTATTATTCCCGTTCGGCGGTGCGCGAATACGGCCGCCCGCGGGCTCGCCTCGCCGTCTCGCGTGTGGGAAACGTGACCCGAGTCCGATCCGTCGAGCGCCGTAGGACGATACGGCGCGTGGGCGTGCTCGGACTTAAATTTTCATACGCAAACTCGGCTCTCAATCTCGCGTAACGCCGATTCGGCCAACTTTTCGAGGATTACGTGCGTCGAGGCGCTATACATACATACGTAAATATACACACGTCGCCGAGGAACTCGCCGTCGCATTAGCGCTAAAAGAAAATTCTTAAGAGATAAAAAAAAATAATAAATTTCTTAAATTCTTTAAAAAAATTCGTCACACGCAAACTCGGCTCCTAATCTCGCGTAACGACAATACGGCCAACTTTTCGAGGATTACGTGCGCCGAGGCGATGTATATATACATAAATATACACTCGTTGCCGAGGAACTCGCCGCTGCATTAGCGCTAAAAGAAAATTCTTAAAAAATCAAAATATAATACGTTTCATAAATACTTTAAAACATTCTTTTCGCGATACACGTTCTTTATCTTTTTGCAATACGGGAGTCTCGTAACCGCGGCTCGTAGCTCGTTTCCGAGTAGAAATAGACGAAACAAAAAAAGGTAATTCTCGTGACTGCGGGGAGGTGTGTGTGTGTGTGTGTGTGTGTGGATAATACAGTGTGGCTCGGACGAAGGAATCGTTGACCCCGAAGCGAGCTCTCGGGCTACCGAACAACAATGGCAGGATTATAGTAGGAGAGCGTCGGGTAAACGCGGAGCGAGAGGGATATATCCGAGTCGCGGCTCGTAGTAGTAGTAGCGGGCGCATCGTGGCGAATGGCTCGTGCGGACCGTTCGGCGTAAACGAACCGAGGAAATAAACACACGCGGGCCACGGAGTTTGACGTTTGTATCGATAGGTTGGGACTCCGGGAGTGCACGCGCTTACGTACTGTTCGAAGCAGGGCCGTACACGCGGGAAACAGCAAGGGGGGGGGGAGAAGAAAACACAACAAGCGAGAGAAAGGAACAGCCGATGCAGCGGCAACGTCGGAAGCTCGGGCGTAACTTTCGTGCCAACGTTGAGTGCTAAAAAGAGCGCGAGTCGAGGAAAAATTGTTGCGAATAAAAATGAAAATATATTTTTTTCTTTTCTTCAAAAATTTCCGCATGTAAGATCCGTGAAAGCGATGTTTTTTTCGCGACTCTAGCGCGCCCGAAAGGCTCTTCGTTCGGTGTTTAGGCACAACCTGTGCGGTACAGTCAGAGTCGGGAGTATAGCGGTTTGTGTTTTTTTTGCCCTAAAACCCCCATAGAGTACAGCGCATCACGTGACCCGTGATCAGTGACGTGACGCAACGGGGGAAAGCGCCGCTCGACGAGTGAATTTAAATGCAAGCGCCAGTTCGATAAGAAATTAAGATCGACGCACAGAGGGGAGGAACGGAAAAGTGGGTGAAAGACGTCGAGGGATAAAGGGAAGACCGCGGAGCGTCTGAGCGACGGAGAGACGCGCTGGGAGGAATCAACGGGGGCGAGGAACAAAGAGTACAGTCGGACGGGAACGAATGAGCGAGAGAGGAGTTTTATAACGAACGGAGAGAGAGACTCGGAGAGGCCGTGGCGCTCGGCGAGGTTGGCGATAGTAGAGGGAGGCACACGGAGTCGACGGAAAGGCAAGAAGGAGTCGCTCTCGAGACGGACCTTGGTGACCGTGCAATCGGCGAGCTCAGCCGTCTGTCAGCCGCGCCGAAGCTTCGAAGCCGGGCGAGGTGTAGTGGCGGCAGCGTAGACCAGCCAGTCAAGCTGACTGCGCGCGAGGCGAGTAGAGCGCGCGCCGCGTTAACGGTTCGTCGGCTCGTTACGAGAGCGCCACGTAAACCCGCGACGTCGCCCGTACATCGGTGCCGAGCGTCGGCCAGTTTAATAATTCATCGGGAGATTATAATAAGGAATAGGTGGTGGTGCGGAAGAGGTGTGCGGCCCCCCCCGCCCGGTGTCTCCCTCCACTCGTGTGAAAAGTGCGTGCCCCTTTCGTTGAGCTAACCGGCAGTGAGAAACAACAACGTGCGCGCGCACGCGGGGGGAGACGGCCAGGCTTACGGTCGTGCGGGCTTTCACAGTTTGCCGGGATATACGTATATATATATATATCTATATATATATAATTTTAAGCGAGGAAATACCGCCGAATCGTTGGAAATATGAGCATTGCTGCCCTACTGCAGGCCGCCGAGTACATTGAACGAAGGGAACGAGGTAATGTATTTTTTTTTCTTCTGGCGTTTTTAAAAAACTTTAACCCTTAAGGTTGCACTTGCGGTCAGTCCGAACTCGAGTGAGTTCGGTGAGAATTGAGAGAGAATTTGCGGACACTTCGATGAGATGAAAATCTGAAAAAAATTGGGCGTATGGAAGGTGCTGAAAAGATTAATATTGCATAATAATGATTATGAAATGTTATTAAGAGATGAATGATAAAAAAGTTGCTCGGCAACCTAACTTTTTCTTCAGTGCAGACGACGTCGACTTCAGCCCCGGTCTCGAATGTCTCAGTAACTGTGCGCTTTTCGGAAAAAGGTTGAGACACATTTTGCAGTGAATTGATCAGACTTTAAGCTCGCGCAGTCAGGATTAAAAAAGAAACCTTTTTTAAAGTTGACTTTAGACCAGAAGAAGACGGGATAACATTTTGCGTTTAAACTGACCCTTAATGCACACTAAGAGTTAATACTAATTTTTTTTAATTATAAAAATTACTTTTTCTTCATTTTCAATTTTTTTTTCTCGGTCGAATACTGAATTACCGATATATACGCGACAGCGTCGTCTAAACTCGCACATACTCGAGAGACTCTCTGAGTGCTATAGCACGCTGACACGGCTTGGCCAAACTACCGTTCCCAGTAGCAGAAATCGCACAGTCAGATTTAAAAAAAAAGAAACCTTTTTTACCCGTCGAAAACTTAAAGTTGACGTTAGACGAGAAAAACACGGGATAATCTTGGGGTCAAAAAATGACCCCTAGTCCACACTAAGACTCAATACTAATTTTAAACAAAACAAAATTATAAAAACGTCTTCTTTTTTTAAATTTCAAATTTTTTCTCCTTCGAATACTAAACTGTCGCTTTAAACTCGGCCATAGGCGAGAGACTACGCGAATGCTATAGCACGCTGACACGGCTCGGCCAGGCTACCGTTCACAGTCCACTGTGCGTCCTCCACCGCCCCCCCCCTCTCCGTTCACCGGTCGCTTCTCATCTCATCCAGGGCGCGCTCGTGATTGTTGTTGTATTTTTTTTTTTTG
>JAPYZD010002035.1:0-22633 GCA_030522725.1 Ichneumoninae sp. B BG-2022a
AATAGTTCCGAGAGAAAATAGTTCCGAGAGAAAAATATCAACCACGGTGTCGTATAGCGTTTTGGGATAACTGTTTTTTTTTTCCTTTCCTTTCGTCGCCATTATATACCTTCTCGGTGGATTGTAAAAAGGATAATTGAATTCGTCGGCGAGCGTCGAGGCAGTCGGGTGCAAAAAGGTATCGGTACTGGATGAAAAACCCTCGACGCGGACAGACATCGACGCGACGAAGATATGTTGCTGTGAGCAAAATAAGTTACGGGAGTCTCTGCCATTCGCCGTCGTTACAGGAAGAATGATGAAGTGCAGAGCGAAAGAGCGGGTAATAAGACAATTGTATAGAGATAAGAGCCGGCAGGGTTACGGGTAACAGCTGCGGGCAGGTGGCAAAGAAAAAAACGATAAGAAAAATAGATAGAAAATAAAACCCGCAAATATCTGTTACCGCTCGCGGAAAAATATAAAGGTTCGATGGAGAGCAGAAGAGGTGGAAAAGGCGGGTCGTGCGGAGGAATCGGGACTGGCGCGACCAGTGAATTTCTGCGAGAGAGAAATCTTCGGATGGACGTGGGGGAAAAGGAAATTCAATAATGGTCGGAAACGCATCGGTCTAGAAATAACACTGCCGGAAGTCTTCGATAGTCGAGGGATGCGACTTTTTTTTGTTTATTTTCTTCTCTGCGCCTTCTCGTCGAGCTTTTCTTTCTCGGTTAAATTGCTTCGACGTACGTACTGCCCGCGGTCCCGCGGGCGGGAAAAGAGTGTTATATACATTTGAGGGAGGATATTTTTTTTTACCGTCGAACGACAAGCAGGGAGTTATCTGGTGCTCTGTAACGAGGACGAGAAACGGAGGAACGCCGACGACGACGACGACGATGCGGGAGAGTTTGGTACCCTTTGGCCGGCTTCTTCGGCGAACTTGGCTCGGGGGAGAGGAGTAGCTCGGAGAAAAGTGTGAAAGGGGTCGAAGCAAGAGGGCTTTGTGAACGATCTTATCAAAGAACACGCCGTGGAAACTCTCGGACCGGTCGCCTCCCTTCCTTGCCGCTTTACCCGCTCGCAAACTATCTTCACGAGAAGTAATAACAGTTCAACGAAGCTGCACCGGCTCTGCTTGCAACTCTTCGGGAGACTTCCGATCGGTCGGGAAGAACTTGAGGAACTGCGGCTCTGGCTTCGTTTACTCGATGAATGTTACTTCGAGTTTGAACCGAGACAAATCCTCGAGCAGACAGTCTCGCCGTCCAATTTTGCCTTAACAATTAAACCGCGGCGATCGTACATTATTTTTATTATAGTTGTCGGTGCTTTGTAATACCGGCCAGCCGATCATTTTTCGTCCCAGCTGAAGGGCGCGCAGAAGCGGCGATCGAATTGCGACCAGCATAAATCGTCAATCGTTTTTTTATAAAGCGCGAATGACCGAGGAGAATTACGTAGAATTCGATAATGCTGATCGATTTATGATGTAACAGGGGGAGACGATTCGTTGTCGGCGAGTCTTCCGGGGCTTGCAGCGAGCGGAGAATTTCGAGTGATGCAGTTGCATCGAGGGACTTACGATTACGTGATACACGGCCGACCGTTGTCGCCGGATTCGACGTACTGGCTGGTATTAAAGCTCGCGTTCCGGCTCAGCCTAGATTTCGCCGGGCGATTCCGGTGCCAGGGCTTCGGGGGGATTAGTCAAAGATTAAGGCTGTGCCGCTGCAATACGCGGCCTGCAGTTTCGCGAGGCTCCCTCCGATGCTCTCCGTACACAGCGCTTCGCCGGGATATCGCGAAGCGTTTTTCACGTCGATGACAGACGTGCACCGGCTTCCGTGACGCGTATGATGTTTCTCGATACACCGATCCTCCATCTCGGTCCTCGACAGAGGGAGCGATGGAGACTCGGGGGGGGGGGGGGGGAACGAAAGGGGCCCCCCCCGGTTTTTCCCCCACGGGGGCCCCCCCCTTTTTTTTCCGTTTTTTTTTTCGATCTCGATCACTCTCTACCTCTTTCTCTCATGATCCCTTTTTTCACTATCTCTTTGGGCTATTCGAAGCGATCGTCTATAGAAAGGAGAGTGCCATTGAGAACGTTGATTACTCGGAACTTTAATCATACGGAAAATATTCTGCGCCATACGATCCTCAATATACCCTACGCGGGCGATTCGAGTAACGCCGCAGCGTATAATACCCACTCGTAGAACTGCGGTAGATGTGAGACTTGATAACATTGACGGTGTTTTTCCTTTCGTACGGTGTTTTTATACCAAAAATATCGTTTTTCGTCTGGGAGAAATTGTAGGAAAATGAGCACACATACTGGTATATTAAATTTCAAGTACCATCGTGATGAAAAATTAATGTTCTGCGGATTAAAAAAAACATTGTAAATATTTTATTTTTAATAATTTACTTTAATTTTACTATGAAGGTACTTTCAATTTTTATAATTTACTTTAACTTCAATGAAAAAATATATTAATTCCTGATCACAATTGTACATCAAATGTAATGTCTTTGCATAAAAACTTCCAGTACGGTACACTAAATTTACACATTTTTTACTTCCTCATAGAGGAAGCTTTTTACAGTCTATTGAGGCAAGGATAACAAATCGTAGTGAAGGACAGACAAACGAACATCGACTCAGACCCAACAAAAAAATATTAAATCAGCACGAGTATGCACTGAAGACGAGATTGAACACTCATTTATATCCAATGATCGGAGCCGTATTTTACAGGTTTTTATTTCGCGAAAACTTTTTCCATTTTTCTCGTTTCCGTTTTTTTTAGCAAATATCTCGGGCGCTCGGCTGATTGGGAAAGATGCGAATTTCCAATCGTCTGACCGGTACGATCTGTAAATTCCCCCGGCACGTATAAACCGACGTTCGCGGTGTGCACCTTACTGCCGGATCCTGATATCGTTGGCACTGGCCTCGCCCTCCCGCGGCTTAACGACTCCCGGAGGCAAAGTTTGATTAAATTTTGCCAATTTACGAGAGAGAAGACGCCGAGAGCGCCAGCGAAGCGAGATTGAGGAACGAAGAGGTCCCGATCTCTCGAACCCTTTGCCGGCTTTGTCACAACGACGACGAACAGTGCAAAGAGACCGAGTCGTCGCCGTACACACGTGTACTCGCCTCTTATACGTACGGACCAAGAGCACGGCAAAGCGCACCGACGAAGGGACAAAGTTGAGTGGCAAAGCCAAAGTTCGCTTCCGCCCCTTGAGCGAAATATATCCCGTACTAGTTTTCCACCGGCTATTGGCATCGTTCTCCGGCAATATCGAAACAGCGAAAGCTGTTTCACCGATTTCAAACGAGGCGTCTCGAAAACCCCGGTGGTTAAGGACCAGCGAGCGGGTTGTTGCTCCTGCCTCGAGTTCGAGTTCTGCGGGAAAGTGTTTCGTCGTGATTGTCGCGGGACTCGATCTGTTCGCATTGCTCCCTCGTGAGAATCCCACCGAGTTTTCTGCGGACTGTCGCGGTCGCGTAGAATCCGCAATACGCTTTATTTTCCTTCCTCCTCTCGTTTTCTTCGTGCCGTTTTCACCTTCGACGATATCATCGTATACCCTTTTTCCCTCCTTTTCTCCTAATACGAGAGGTTTATGTATACGATACCGAAGATGGTTCGCACAGACTGTCGCATATTTTTCGCTCATAGGGTTTGCTTCTTTTCTTATTTTTCCTTATTCCAATGTTTCCGTCAAACAAGTTTTACCGGGCTCCATCGAAAAAAGTTTCTCAGATGTGTATTTCGGGGACGTACAGAGATAGGGAAGGGGGGGGGTGCACCGCGTGCGCGGGAATACGGAACGAATCGAATAAATATTTATGGAAACGGATCAAAGGCAGCGAAAGAAGCCGGCAAGACGGTCGGGATTATCCGTCGGGAGTGTGGAAGATACGGGGAGGGGGGAGGGTAACGTTTGTAAGAATACGGGAGGTACGGAAGGAACGGAAAAGTGGGCTTTTCGTGTGTCTATCGTACCGTGCAAGATTCGACTCGGAAATTTCCCACCGGAATTGCCGGACTCTGCCGAGACCGGGAATTCTTCCGAGAGATTCGTTGAACCACCCGCGTGGGCGCGAGAGAGCGTCCGCACAGGATCTCCGTCGCTCGTGCGCTTCTTGTACGGGAAACCTCTTGTGCCTCTACGATATTGCTGTTTCGATTAAAAAAAAATGTAGGTAAGGAAGTTATGGTTGATCGAATAAAAAGAGTACTGAGATTTTTAAATTTACTTTTTCCTTTGAGGTAATAAAAATAAACAATTTTTTTCATCAATTCGTTTAATGTGTTTTATATTTTTATGAACTTCGAATTTTCTTGGTCAGCCTGTCGAAAACCTCTGCACCAATAATTCGCCAGCAACATCGACTCTACGATATTGCTGTCTCGGTTAAAAAAAAGGAAATTATACTTGATCGAATAAAAAAGAAGGGAGATTTTTTTTTGTCTTTTTACTTTAGGGGTTAAAAAAATAGATATCATAAATTCGATTAAATTCGTTTTGTTTTTATGAGCCTCTAATTTTCTTGGCCAGCCTGTCGAAATCCTTGCCAATAATTCCCGAGCAGCTTCGACATCGATGCCTAAGGGTCGCACCGTTAAATCGAGTGAGGCTTCAGCCACAGCGTACATTATATACCTCGGCATTACCGTCCGTGCACAGTTACAACGTTGACCAATTTTATCGCGCTGCCGTTAGACATGCAAATTAGCTGCATACGAAACAAGTTAATGGAAAGCGGAAGCGATCGCGTTCGGGCCGGTAAGCCTGGTGGGCACCGTAAGTTCGGGCTAAAGGGTTTAACGAAGAGGGAAAGAGCGATACATCTACACACACACACAAACTCACATACACGTACATAGGCACAAGAACGGGGGAGCCAAAAGCGGAAGAGAGAAAGACGAACGGAGCGAGGGTGAAGCGAAAGGGTGGCGCCGGTTGGTCATGCGATCTTGTGCAGCGCATTCTCACGGCTGAAACTTTCGCGGCTAAAGCAGTACGAGCACGCTGCTCTCGCGTGCCACTGCATACACACATGCATACTCCATCTCATTCGTATACACGTAATCCGCGAACGTGTTTGCTCGACTTACGCGAGATCCCAACGACAAGGAAATATAATGAGCAAAAATTATCATCGTACACGCCACGCGTCTGTTTTATTTTTCCTTTTTTTATGGCAGTATTAACAGGTCGATAGGGTCGGAAGGGGGGGGGGGGGGGCAAAGACGGAAGCGCAGTTTCGCGAAGCTCCGCGGTTCGTCGGCGGGTCGATTCGTTGGCACGTGCCGCGCGAAACAACCGCGTTATAAACCCTTCGCGATTCGGCACGTCTGGATAATACGTGTTATGCCAAACCGATTAATTTCAGCACGCCGGGGGCGAATGCCCCGTCGGTCGGCGATAATGCAACTATTATGTCCGCGGTTATCCTTCAAATCGTTCCTGGCGCACTTAACCCACGCGATATCGCCCGTCCGCGTATAATCCCGAATCCAACTTTAGCGCGACCTCGTTCCTATGCGGAAACCGACTATCGCACTGGTGGAACAGCGTATCGCGTATCTAGGCGAATGCAGGATCGACGACTGGTTTCCGTTTCGTCGACATTGTAACTATCGCAAAAAAAATTATATATGTAATAATAATAATAACAAAAATAAAAGGAAAAATCGTGGAATAAAATTTTTCCGAACGTTAATTAATCTGTCGTTTCGTGAAAATTTTCATGCCGGCGTGATACAGTTCTTTTGAGCGATGATGTAACTCGTGGCTGAGGTCAGACAACGTCGGGCCGGATACTTCTTGCGGAAAGTTCGACGGGCGCTATTAAGAGTACTTTGGGATGCTGCTTAATAAAACTTTCGCTCACTTCCCGGTGCTGTCCCGACGGCACAGGCGAGCATGGAATATTATAGCACAGTAGAGTACGCGTAGGTTATTCAGGGCAGTCGGAGTGGAGTCGACGAAGACGAAAGACTCGAGGTATAAGGGCGGACGGATGTTAACGTCGTGTAATGAGAACAAGGCAGATAAGTAAAAGCTGGTGCCCACTCCCGTATGGAGATGAAATATGTGTAAGATATGTAAAATGCATAACAGCGCAAAAAGTTCAGTATCTCATATATATTTTCCGGATTCATCCCTGAAGATGTCTCCGAGAACACGCATACATATAGGATGTCCAGTCTCGGATATATAAGCGGCAAGAAATTCCGTATGTATCTTGCGAATATATTTTTTTCCCGACTCGGCTACACTGCGAATAAAAAATCGATTGAGTGAACAAAATGAGCGCTTACGGGTGGCGAAACAAATTTTTGGTCGATCAAACGAAATAATTGCCACAGCAAGTAAAGAAACATTCGATTCAGCGGCCTGTTAGTTTAATCAACGAAGTATTTTTTTCGCTCAACCAATCATTTGTTTCGCCACCCGAAAGCCCACATTGCGAACTCAATTGATTGTTTTTTCTCTGCCTAAATTAACCGCATTCCTTGCGTGCAACACGGGCCGAAAATCGCTTATTATTGACCGATGAACAGTATTAACCTGTGCGCATGCGCTGTACTGTTTCATTACTCTTCATACTGAAAAAAAATTAGCTTGCTGGCTGCGGAAGAACATTTTTGTTATTTCAATTCTACTGTCAATTCATACAACTCCATATGATATTGAAACAACGACGGCAAGACTGTCAAGGCGACATGTTATCGTTTCAATCCCGTATTGGATTGTAAGAATGGAAAGTAAAATTGCAATAACAATTTTTTTCATTGGCAGCCAAGCTAATTTTACTTGAGACTTTAATTTTTTTTTTTTCAGTGTAGTTCATCGAATACGAAGTTTCGTAAAAATAGGGCTCACTAGGTACTCCCTAGGAAGGCCCTGATACTCCAGGGGGAAGTAACGGTCACTGGCGAATACGACGATGTTACTATTTTAATGAAATCGACTATTTTAATAAATGTTACTATTTTAATGAAGTCGAAAAAAATATCCTACACAGGAGATTGCGGATTGTTTCACCTTCTCTGATTTCGTTTCTCGCCTCGCTCCAGCAGCAAAGTTCACACTCGGCGAAAATCGCGCAGTTCCCTCCCTCGTGTCCGTACTTTCATACATACTATTTTTCCCCACGTGAATAAACTCGTCGAGACGGAGAGTCCGAGTCGCGACGCATATAGCTCGAAATCCTTTTGCAATCCCCGAGCAAATATCGTCGGAATCGGCGGATGGTTTCACTAACTTACGGCCTCAGAGGCGATCCTTTAGCAGCCACCGCGAGCTTTCCTCCGTCGCTTTTATATTCTCGGTCCAGCCACTATCTCGCTTCTGGCGCTCTCTCCCTCGAATAATGTATTATCGGTGCCGCGCAGCTCCCGGAGGTGAAAAAGCCCGCATCGCCGCCGGAAGCGTGAAAGAGCTCCGCGCGTCGCAGCCTCCGCCGTGGAAGATTCGAACGGCTCGCGGATATGGGCTTACCGAGAGAAAGAACATATAGCAGCGGTGATAGTGAGAGAAGAACGCAGATAGAACAGAAAAAAAAGATGAAGTTAAAGAGTAAAAAGTAAAGGAAGGATGGATAGAGAAGTAGAAGAAGAGCTCCGACTCGTTCCGAGATTCGCATTATCTGATCACGACCTTTCGTCGGCTATCGCGAACCTTCGACTGCTCCTAGAATCTCGCTAACCGATCCACTTCCTCCTCTGTAGCCGATACCTGTTATATATGTGTATACCGCATCGACCTCGTCTCTCTCTCCATCACCGAGAAATTTGATTCGTGCGCCATTGCAATTTTCGAACGCTACCCACTTCTCGGCCGCTGAACTGCGAATCACGATCGTTGATCTGCACACCGTTGCGTTTCATCGCCCATTATACAGATGTACTATCGACATTACCGAGCCGATCTGCGTTCCGTATCCCGCGAGCACCGTACGATCGGCGATCGACGAATCGTGATTTCCAATGCAGTATGAATGAAAACGGGAAACGCGCGTGAAACTGCACAGCTCGCTCATCGATTCAATTTCACGTTCCGAAGTATCATCGACCGTCGCCGAAAGCTACTATTCGCGTAAGGAACGTAATACGTGGTACAAAAAAAAAATGATCAATATCCACACATATTTTTCTCCGCCTCGTGTATCGTCGACTGCACACGAGTCCCTGCATTATAAAAATGTCACTGTTTCATCGATATCCAGTTGCCTCAGAAACGATCAATTTTTTTCCCTCGGAGAAACGGTCTCATTACGCTGGAGAGCCGGCGTACCTATACATACATACACATTGGGGTCTATTCCGTTAAACCGCCACTCGGCCGACCGTTGACCGAGATTATACCTCTCAATATCGCGGCCCATCGGGACTCGCCAACGTGTATATCGATCGTGGCATTAAGTCGATCGGGCGTATTTCAGTCCGCTGACAAGAGCGTATCTCCAGCGGCACTTTTGCCCTCCGCATCTCTCGCTCCCTGTGCAACACATGTATTAAACCAGCGTCGAGTCTCGCGATCTTCCTTATCGCTCGGCCGACACGCTCGCAATCGCTATCACTCTCTCGCTCCCGATATCGTTTCTTCTGTCGGTGAACCACTCGCGCGCCGCGCCGCTGCATCGCTCTCGCGAGACGGACCGAGAGAGATGCTGCGATCGCCGCGAGAGGCGACGATTGGATACCCATCCGGTAGCCCCGGCGAGCAGAGACTCCGAGATGAAAACGGGGTGGGGAGCGCAACTTGCATATTGCATTCTCGATACCCACTTTAATCCGCGGCCGCTCGGCCTCCCCCCGTTCCGCGATTCGCGAGCGCGCGCCGCTCCTCTCGCAGGACCGACACCCGCGGTATTTCGACCGCGGGTTCCTGTTACCGAGCTTTCGCGCCGCATTCAAAACTCCTGCTCGGCTCACTCACGGTTTAAGCCCGGTCGGGAGCCCGTGAGAGGAGGCTGATAGAGGAAGACGAGGGCTCTTCCACCACGCTCGCGGCCACCCCACTGGAATAATTCAACGGCGGAAATAGCACGTGATGACGCCAGACCGCGAAATGCACCGCGGTATAATTAACGCGTTTGTGCTCTCTCCCCGCTATTTTTCGCAATGCGTCATTTCTCGCTTTCCCTATACGCCCGCGAGCGCACCGCAGTGATTATTCTTTCTTTTTTTTACGCTCCTCTTTTTAGTTCCCATTTTCACGTTATTAAGCGGCAAATCGTTTCACGGTGAGAATTTCTTTTTTTTCGGTGACGAATGGCCTGGCTCGTTTCGCTGTTTCGTTTAATACGATGCACTATTTTGGGGAATATATTTTTTTAATGAATTTGAATGGAAAGTTGGGGAAGAGATGACATGACCGAACGCATAATTTTCATGGCGGGCGGGGCGAAAAATCATTTCGTTGGACCTTTAAATTGTGAATATTAATTTAATTTTTATTTTGTAAAGTTAGGTATTCCTTTGTAAAATGAATACATATTTTTTTGGTGTTTGCCATAATTTTTTACATTGCGGTTTTGTAACGGTCCTCCGTTGCATATAAAAGGACGATTCGAATGAGAGAAATGCATAAGTGACATCAAGGCTCTTACTCAATGCCCGAAAAATCCGGGTTCAACTTCCGGTAATTCACATGTGTTTTCTCTCTTCGATACTTCGTCCGTCCATCTGCGATACCTGTAGCTTACTATTATTCTTCTTTTTCCTTTTGTTTACTGTGAGCTCCTCCCAAATTCCTAACATGTATTATTTTATATTTCTAAAAGCGTTCATTTTACACTTGAGTGTCATTTGCAAACTCCCCACATAGGCGAACGGCTGTTTGACCGTCGAGTTTCCCCGCTCGGTCTGTAAATAGGCATGGCCCGTCTATTTACCAACTAAATAAATAAACAAACACCAATATCAACAGGTTCCCATACAGTCAAAAATAATTTCATAAAATCGGAATACGAGGTTTCGTAAAAATAATTTTGTTAAATAATGATGAACTCGTTCGTTCAGGTTTGAATATGCAAATCGGCCCTTTTATTTCCCGTGTCATTAACAATTTTCGCTCACACTTTCGTTTCTAAAACTGGGGCCGGATCGCGCAATTGGAAAATTAAAAACAAAATGTTCCCAAGTTGTAGAAAGGACAAACTTTTTTTTTACTGTGTAAACTCTCCGCTCGATAATTACACTTTGCACTGTCACATTTTAGTGGAACATATTAGGCTATAATAACAACACGACGAATCCTCGATATTTCGATTGGAAACTGTCGATAGAGCCGTGAATAAAAATCAGCCGGCTGATTTAAAGCAAATCGAGGGACTAATTGCCGATCCGGATAAGAGCCTCGCGAGCGGATTAACCGGGTTACCCGGACGATCGTTCGAACGATACAGATCGGGCCCACATGCGTTTGCACGTGTAATCCCCGGTAGTTCTTTCCCGTAGGATTGTATGAGTTATTCGAGTTTCACGTGACCGGCCGAGCGGCGAACGTTTCATGCGGACCTTACCTATTCGCGGCTCTACCTTCCGCACGGAACCGCAACCCCTGTCGAGATAGGTTGCACGCATGCGCCGCCGTCGGCCACCCTTTCCTTATTACGCGACTTATGTATACCCGTGTTACGTCTCCCCTTTGGCGTCAGCCGATAACAACCTGACATCGTCAACCGGCGGGCCTCTCTCGTTACCGTCTTCGCGAATAATGCTCGACCGAGGAATCATATATCTGTCATGTCTTACGTCATTTTGTGCAAAAAAAAAATATATATATATATATACGACGAGCCAAAATTGCGAATCTCCGTGAAACGGTATTGAGAAAAATTGTAGGTAAAATAAGAAGGGTAAAAGTGGGGAATATGGCCCGGTCCATATATCATTGATTTACGTGTTAATCGAGGTGGGCCATATTCACCACTTTTACCCAATACAACAAAAACGATTCCATCGACGATCATTGCTGAGTTTCAAATGTATCAAAAATAAAAAACAAAATAATGAATTGGCACTTTTCTCGCTGCGAAAAGTAACAAATAAAGGGCTCCTAATATCTTCGACCATTTACGATAACAGCACATCGCCACTGGTACATCCCAGCTATATAAGTGAAATTCCCGGAATTTCACTTATATAGCTGACATCCCAGTTTCCACAGAAGTAGAGCACGAGGTGGGGTTGTGAGGCGACGGGGTTGCCTCTGCCGCGACTTCGCTATACGTCAAGACAATAAGTGGCCATTAAGATAGCGTCCGAGTCGCCCCCGATAACCTTTTTCCAAAGCCGGAGAGCGCGAGAGCCCGAGAGTCCGAGTCGCCCCCGATAACCTTTTTCCAAAGCCGGAGAGCGCGAGAGCGTACTCATGAACCCCGGTTTCGAATCCCTTCCTCTCCGTTCGGTAAAGGAGAATTCCATTTCACTCGTCGAGTTATTTTTACCGCGGGCGCACCTCCGTTTGTTCCTTCGGCCCTTCCGCTATAAGCTGCGAACCTCTTGTTTCTCCGCTATCGTCTTTTTTCCCCCTCCATCACGTACAGACTACAAACTATATATATCTTTTCCTCATCCTTTTTTTTTCACTTTCGACCTGTGCTCTCGGTACAATCCAATCTCCGGATTGTGAGAACGGTCACCAAAAGGTACTATAACCTCTGGTTAACTATCTCGTCGCCCGGCCCTTTCTTATCTCTCGTTCCTATCGCCGGAGCTAGAAGAACTCCTCGGACAATGTACGAGGGCGCAGCCTCCTTTCGGGCCAGCACGAGAATGAAACTCTTTCGCAGTATAGCTACTGTACGATAGAGCCGAACGAGAAAAGCTCTACCAACCACGATTTTTACATCCGATAACCTCTATTCACTTGCCCGGTAGGTTGCACGTGTGTTGACATTTCTTACTGCGCAAGATTAGTCAAGGTACTTACAAAGACACGGAGCATTTTTCGATTCTTTGGCCCAGCAAGTTTATTTATTGGAATTCAATTGATTGCACGAGACGCCCAATTGATTAGCCGAAGCATATGTGATCACGCAGTTCCGATTCGACTAATTATCGTTCCGCAGTGTAGAAAATATCTCGTCGCTTATCTCAGAAAATAATAACGGTTATCAGCTCCTCGATTACATGCTCGCACGGAGGAAGTAATTTCAAGCTCGTTTGACGAAAATCCAAAGGGAATTGCTTTCAACCCTTTTAGCGGCTGATTTTTCACATGTGATGTCGCTGATGAAACTCTACAATGCGTCTGCACGCGATTGAAGTTTTTTTTTTAATCCGCGAGGTATAAGCACGGTGCTTTGTAACTGGAGCGGGGGATACAAGTTCGACGAGTAACTCGTATTATGGGCATGTTTCTTTAAAATTACACATGTGGAAAGCCGTAGTTACCGTACGTACCGGAGCGGATAAACGATGATCGATAATACCGCGAATACTACGCGGGATGCGGAGGCAAACAAAGTGCGAACGCGAGGGACAGATCGCAAGAGCCATTCTAGAGACACACAACGTAGGAATAATTTAGGGCTGAAGAGCCCCTGCTATATTGCATTATACTATATAATACCGGTAACAAAGCTCCCGCTGTCCGAGGCTTCCGTCGTGGCTCATAGCGAGCGCGGATTCGATTGGAAACTACGGAAGTTTCAGCATTGTCGTTCACCCGATACGCCTCTTTAATTATGCAACTTCGTATGTGCACATAGGTATACGTTGGCGCAGTATACACGCTACGCGGACCGTATGTATGCACGAGCCAAATCGAGTTTCCATCCTTCCCGTCATCGTCGCTGGCTGCTTCAAAGTAAATTCGATATTCCGTCATCGCGCGGCTAACGGAGTTAGGCTATAACGGTTACGAATCGGAACTCGTCAGGGCTCAACGAACTATTCCAAAGATATTTAGAATTACGAGACTTCTTAATAAGTCACTCCCGGTTTGAAAATCTCATTTACGAAGGGAAATGATGTATTTCGGGTACGACGTGTCTCTTGCGGCCGAAAAATGGGATTTTCAAACCGAAAGTTACATATTTCGGGTATTCTGGTCGAAAAATGAGTTTACCGGACCGGAAGTGACGTATTTCCGGTGGTTCATCGGAAATCTCGATTCCCGATTTCTAAACTCCATATTCCACAGTGCTAGTATAAATATATGTAAATATATCGGAGCTGGGTAAATACACTAAGTACTTGAAGGACGTATTGAAGTATCAAGTACTGAGTCAGTATTCGATACTCAGAACTTCAGCAGTTCTGAGTTAAGTTCGGCCTGTACTCAAGTACTATACAGTGCTCGGTACGTCAAGTACTTGGCACTTCAATATGTGCATTAAGTACTTAGATAAAATATAGCATCAAATACACTAAGTACTTGATGCACACATTGAAGGGCCCAGCTGCGAAATATATTTTTACCTTTAAAAATATGTTATAAAAAATATTTTCTTTGAAGAGTGGAAAAGTTCGCGCTACGATCGTTCCTTGTCTTTTGGCGACTGGCCTATTATAATCCACGCGGCAAAAGTTTTCGAATTTTCGATGGCGAACATCATTCGTCCACGTTACAATTCCACGAGGTTTGAAATGTACAGCTCCGCGCCGAGTGGCACGTTCAATGCGCGGTGCAATGCTCAAACGAGTGTGGAGTAGTCCCGGCGGTTCGCCAATCCCGGTCGTATCATTTTCGGTAACGTCGCGCTGTGCGGAAACTGCACTTGCAGCGCCTCTCGAGCAGCATCAGCGCTGCCGGCTTGCGGATGAAAACTCGTTATCAGCGCGCCGGACGAGGTCGGCAAGGGCCGGGCGCAATCGGGTTATCGGCCGCGTGATCTCGTAATCGGCCTCGAATGAGATTCAATATTTGATCGCACGTCCCAGTGCAGTTTCGCCGGGACGGCCGGCGAATGTGGACCACGAACCGTACCGCCTCTCCCCCCGCGTTTCAATAATTTCAAACCTTCTTTTTTCTTCCTCTCGAACGATTTCCGCTTCATTCCCGTTACACGCGTTTACACAGGCTATATAACTTCCGTGTCTTTTATAAATTTTCACGGAGACTCGTTCGACGCTCGAGTTTGTTCGATTTATCGGAGACTCAATTTCCACCTCGAAAAAACAATTCTCACCCCTCACCGAGCGCTAACAGTGTACTTTTTTCCCCGGTCCACCCATCGTCCCGTAACTTACGGCGACGATTCAGCCTATTAATGAGCTTCGAAATTGCGTGGGGTTTTCCTTTTCGGTGGTTCTCTCTCGTCCTCTGACTCGGAATAAACGTTCGACATTAGCGCCATGATTGCCGAGGCAATTGAGGGTAATCGCGACGGCGAGAGGGTAAGCGCGGCAGCGGACAGGATCGCGTTGGGGTGCGTGGAGCGTAAAATATACCAAATGAATTCGTTATATTAAACGCCATAAACGTTTACGGCGGGCGGGGGGGGGGGGGAGGGCTTAATTGCTTTTTAAAAATAGCAAGTTGAATCAGCAACCCTTTCCAGCGGGTCCTTGGGACGCGAGACAGATGTACCCATCGATGCTTCCTCTATTATTATCTATCCAATCGCGAAGGCCCGGAGGGTAAAGTGGAAGGGTGGTTCCCGGACGTACGGGATCCACCCCCTTTAGCGTTCTACTAGAGAAATGCTCAATATTAGTTTTACCTATCGAGTTACGTCCGCCCGAGGGTGTTGGTACAGGCGTCGTGAGGTCGAATTCTCAGCCCGGGGATTCCCGGTCTCTCTATTCGCTCCCGTCAACCACATACAACCTGTCTCGTCGCATCGGCGAAAAAGTTCTTCTATTTTTGTTTTCCGGTGTAATTAGCCGTAACTTCTCATTCCGGAGCTGCGAAGTACAGCGGCCACTTTCGGTACTTTTTCTTCGTACCATCGGTTCGGCTCTCTTCTCGATTATCGTCGCTGACACGAGGAACGAGCAAACACGCTCCGTTCAACGCCGTCGAGACTCCTTCTTCAGTCTCTTCTTTATTCCCGGGCTCGAGTGGATAATTACTTTTCCGCGAGTTGAAACACACTTTCACGTGGGCGAGAGGGAAAAAAAGAGAACCACGGGAACACGATGTGGAAGGAGCCGGTGTACATTGATCATCTGGAAACGGGTCGAGAGCGATAGCCCGACGCGAGCGGGGTTTTTCGAACAGTCTTACCGGGAGTTGAGTACTTCGCGATCTCTTCTCTTCTCCGCTAACGCAAACTTCGCGGCGGACGCCCGAAAAGTTCTTCCTCACAAGTTGCCCCGAGTTGCCACTTCGGATAGTCAATTATTACACTGTACGTTGCTCCGAATTTGTTGGTTCCGCTCGGAACCCAGCGAGCTTATGATTGTCGGAGGAAACTAACGGCGCTTCGGTGCTGGAGTGTCGCTGACGCAGCGACAAGTTGAAGGATGAATGAGGTGGTTTTTCTTTTCGCCTTTTTTTGGTTTTTTTTTTCGTCGAGAGCTGAGCCCGCTGACCTTACCGTGCTCTCGCTAAGAATCTATTCCCGGCGCCAATTCTCTCGAGTTCTCCGGCATGTGGTAGACACAGGCCATTGCAGCCGCAGGTACCTGGCACGATGTACACATGCACTTGCTCGACCAGACCGCGTTCGTGCCGCTCCCGCGCTCGATAAATCTGTCCGCCACGTGGCCCAACGGTGCACAATCACTTTGATTTCTTACCCACCGTTCAGTCACCCTAAGCCCCACGAGCGTGATCCCGTTACCCCCCCCCCCCCCCCCCCCCCCCCCCCCCCCCCACCCCCCCCCCCCCCCCCCCCCCCTCCCCCCCCCCCCCCCCCCCCCGCCCCCCCCCCCCCCCCCCACCCTCCTGTTGCCGCGCCAGTTATATCGCACCGGTAATATACCCCCTAGCTAACTTTTTATCCGCGCGTACGTGCGACCTCGGAAGAGCTATTTAGTCCTCGGACAGACTGGCGAACTTCTGACCAACGCCCGTGCGTTTCCTTTCCTATTCCCGAAATAGAAGGAGTCGACGACTTTGGGGCAGTTGTTTTACGGCCAAAATAGATTTCACCTCGCCTCATCGACTGGCGACTCCACAAATAGCATTCAATTTTACCATTCTCGTTCGTACATTTCTCGAGCGATTGGTCGGTGCATATTTCGCTCGTCATTTTTACTGAATCATTCACGAATTATTGTTTCGCGAAGGGTACACGCAATGTCTTTGGAAAGTTTCGTTCCGGGCGACGATGGAAGTACGATGACTTTATTGCCCACGACGAGGGATGCGAGTTTGCATGAACAAGTTGCAGTAAAATTGCACCGCGGCACCTCGTAGTTAGACTCTAAAGGTTTGTCTATCGAATAGCGACATCGGACAGCTGCCTGAGGATAGCGCACGGTGCATACCGGCGACAAGACACACGTCGAAAGAATTATAGTGATTTTACTCGGGGATTCCTGTCATCGTGCTGGGAGGCTTTTGCTCGGTGCATAAGAAGGTTTCATCGCCGGTCGAGGATCGGTCAGGAGATTATTTGCCGGATACACTGCAAGAAGATCTTATGAAATTGAATGCACAGAAAGTTTTTATGCATAAACTGTTATATTAAATTTCATGTACAATTGTGATGAATTAACGTGCAGTATATTTAAAACTTTACTGTACAAGAAACATTTTACTTTTAGTGATTTACATTAATTTTATGAAAGTGCTAATCTAATAGTAAATCCTACAATTTACAATAATTTCACTGTAAAAGTTCATCAGTTTTTGCATCACAATTGTACTTTAAATTTAATTTATAACCATAAGCTTAAATAATCAGTTTATGCGTAAAAACTTCCAGTCCGGTGCGTTAAATTTACATTTTTTTTAAACAGTGTATCTACCATTCCAATACCTGTCCTCGTATGGAGATCGAATTCTTTACCAAAATCGTGCGAGATCGACGTTAATTTATGAAATTTTTAATGAATTCTTTCCGTCCCTCCTGCATTCTCAAATTCACTCCTCGGGCAGTTCGGCCAATTAATGAAGCGTCTCATGCCGTAAGCCCCAACGAGCTCCTCACACTCAAAACGTAAGACACAGGTATTCGGGCCAGAACTCGTGACAGATCTCGCTGTACCAGAAACCCTCGAACATGACAACCTCGAGAGTGAGGCAGGGGTGGTGAACCCTCGTCCTCGCACGCACTGGGACCCACACGGAAGGGATCCCTCGGAGCAGTTTTGCCAGCAAGTTTCCTGGGGTTAAGCCAAGATCCCTTGGGCGGCGTTTCCCTCGGAATAGGGAAACGGGCGCCTCGTCGTGTTCGTTCCATCTCCGTTATAGAATCAGCAACGACGGTACGTAAATGAAAATGGTCGCAATTTATAAGGACGATCCCCTAGCTCACGTGGGAAACGGCGAGTAGACGTAAGAGCATTGGCTCGTACACGCACGTGAAGGAAGTCCAACAACGGTATACGAAGCTCCTGCTTCGCTGCATGTCTGATACTTTGCTTCGACCATTACCGAGGACAGATTTTATGGTTTCTCGGGTCACGTGCGTACCGGGCGTAACGTTTATCTCTTCGTTATCATTGTTCCCTTTGTATCGAACTGGATAACAGCGGTCCGGAAAGGGTCGGTTTTCCGTTGCAGGATCGCGTAGATCATCCATGCGTCCGTATCACGCGAAGCCTTTGGCTTTCGCAGAAACTAAGATTTATCTCTACTTTTCTACCTTTCCGATCGCCTCGCTCGCGCACCCGTTGAGCGCGCACACACAGGCCCGACGAAGTTCTCCGTGACCATTGGAATTACAGTTCGAATCTCGTGATATCCCAATTTTCCTTAACCGTCAGTATTTCTCTGTCATCCGTTCGGTGCTTCTCACCGGTGAACTCGGTTTTGTTAGGTCGATAACGGCCACTCGAATCGGAATACGATTGCGCCGCGGTGCAGAGAGCGAGCTACTCTCGCATGATTTATGCCGACTTCCGATTGGACCGGTGCCAAGGATGAAAACTGAGTAACGTCGACGGGAATTCAAAATATATATCCGTTTAGGCACGCTCCCCGCATACCAGCTTTCTTGACGAATGTATGTAACGCCGACATGACCGCCGATTGGATGTGAAAATGAGACGCTCGTCTTCTACACCCAGCAAAAAATTTATTTGACGGCCACCGTTTGTTTGGTTTAAGTAAAATATTTATTTGATTTAAATAAATATTTATTTCATTTAAGTAAAATATTTTACTTAAACCAAACAAACGGTGGCCGTCAAATAAATTTTTTTCTGGGTGTACCCTTAAAATTCGCCACTTTTTTGTGAAATTCAAAAAATATATAAACTTATTTTTCATTTAAATCTTAGCATTATCTAAATGTTAATTTCTATATTAATATTAAATAAATGTTAACTTGAGTTTTAATCCAATCTGAATTTTTATTTTGATATTAACATGATTTATACTAAATTTGTGTTTTTTAAATATCTGTTGCAGAACGATACGATGCAAGTTGTTTGGCAGTATCACGCGGAAGAGCCGGTATCCATTGCCAGCGGGCTTCCCGAGGACGGCACCGTTCGCGGTTCTCGGCCGCTTTACCTGGTTCAACGAGACTCGCAATCGAAGCGTACGTCGCGCAACCAGGCACCACCGCCGACCCTCGAGACGTGGGACGTCTTGAATCAACAGGTTAGCGCCATTCTCTTTATAGTATCATCGCGGTGTCTCGGAACGATCGCGTACGGTACATCCATGCATGCATCGTGTGCACCGCCGTAATAAGAAAATTGGAACGACGATAACACCGCCGAGTGGAAACTCTTCGGTCTACCCTCCAAGGATTCCTATAGACTCGAGCGCAAATAATCCGATGCGTTCGAGCACGGAGGTCGAGCCTTCTCGCAAAAGCGTGTAAACCCCTTTCAACTTCTTCTTCGGTGAACAAAGTTTCAACCCTGTACATCGCACACGTCCGTTAATGTTTTATTGTTGAAACTTTGAGCGTGAAAGTTTAATCGCGACGCGAGGAAGCGAGTCGACGGCCGCATGAACGTTTCCATCACTACTTCATTGTCCGATAAATTAATAAACCGATAATGTTTAATAAATATATTTATTTCATTAAATTTTTTTACGATAAGTATTTAAATTGAATTTTTTATAGAACGAAAAACTTGTACGGAAAATTATAGCACGATATTGACTAACAGTCTGGTAATCGATCGAAATATCTGAAATTTTTTATCGGGACAAAATATTATTGTCTATGTATTTATTATGTACGTATTTATGCGTCAAACATAACGTGCGACATCGAATCGTCTGTTAGCTGACGAAAGTGGATTGTTAATTCGCATTTTCTCGCGGCCTCCTTGCGAATACATGACACGGTTCGGTGTCGTCTACAATATCTGTATATCCGTTCCTTGCATTAATGTTACTTCGAAATTCTAGTCACGTTACGGATTATCCGTGAAGTACCTTATGCGCGAGCTCTCGAGTTTTACGGGGGGGGGGGGGGGGGGTGCGGGGGGGGGGGGGGGGGGGGGGTAGGATGGGGAATCCCCAAAGGCTCGACGTAACGTAGTTACACAAAGTAAATATTGGATCCACTTTCGTTCGTGCACAACCGGAGTATACAGGACGCATACACTCAACGTAGCCCATTTACATCCCCGTAACCGTTGTAAGATGGAAAGATGAGTAAACTCGATATAAAAACTTTATTAAAATTGATATTGACCCGTTTGGATGCTGAAGCGTGCCCTGCGAACGTTGATATAAACAAGCAAACAAGGCTTCCCGGTATCTTCGGTACAAAAGCTGGCTTCGCAACACGCCGCGAACTTGGATGGCATGAATAATTTATTAACGAAGAAAAAAATGTTGTTTCTCTCACGGAGACGAAGAGTTCTGAATTTTATAATTTTATTTTACTGATGTTTCTTTTCTTTGGACTTTTTTTTAATTAACCATTAATTATCAATTATTTTTTATTAACAAAAAAAAAGTTGTTTGTCTGATGGAGAGGAGAAAATTTTATTTTGTTGATGTTTCTTTTCCTTGATTTTTTAAAAATTATTTACTTAAAGTAAGCGTGTCCAAGAATTCATCTATTTATTCGTCAGGAACGTAGTGACGCAGAATATATTGTTAGCCGATTCTCCGGCGATAACACTCGACATAATCCGCGGCCGGTCGAGCGGCGCGAGTGCGCTAATGAACGAATAGTTTTTGTCGGACGTCGCGCCCGAGAAAACCGAGTGGGATTTACAACCTCGATGTATATTCGAGGGCATAACAATGCTTGAGGAACGAGACAGTTGGATCCGATAAAAATCCACTCCGAGTCGCGTATGCCGGCGGCGCTGAATGGTACAAACAACAAACGAGAATGCCCGTTCGAGCATTCGTCTCACGTGCTCGTCGTGACCCGTGATCCGGCGTCCGCCTTCGACAATGCACTGGTACATGCGCTTTACGAAATCACGCGGATATGAACACGGAATCGAATAGATTCGAGGAGAAACGCAAAAAAAAAATCTAAGAACGAAATCGGGACTGCAACTTTAATGAAAAAAAATGAATTTGCGACAATTTTATATTACTGATGTTTCTTTTCTTTCTTTTGCTTCCGCATAGACGATGCTTTGTTTCCATGATATTTTTTTCGAGATTTTCATGTACAGTTTAGAATCTTCCAAAACGTCGAAAAATCCTATTGAAATATTGTGTGTCGCAAAAATATCGTTCACGTTTTCGAAACCCATACACCGGAGTTATTAACTGTCGAGAACATTTAAAAAAAAACACAAGTACGATACATTTATAGAATCGGTCAAAAATAATTAAAATAATTTTTTTTAAAGGTGCAAAGTTAATTGCACATCGCTTCCACATTCATCACAGTGAAAAAGCCAAAAATCGACCAACAAACTTTTTCATAGAGAAAAAGTTTTTTTTATTTTTATTAATTACAATTAGCGTGTCCGAGAGTAAATATATTTATTGGTCAGGAAGGTAGCGACTCAAAAATAACTATTACCCGATTCTCAAGCGATAACGTCGGAGATAATCTGAAATCGGGACTGTAACTTTAATGAAAGCAATAAAAAACAAAAAATGCCGTTCCCAGAAAATAAGGCCGGAGGCTGTTTCCTGTGTTGCGTGTACCTCAAAATCAAAGACGGCCCTTAGCAAAGAGAAAATTTATTCATACATACCGCAGTATAATTCTCGCCCTTCGCGGGATGAATAGGGGCGTTCTAAGGGTTGAACAAATTCCTGGTCGCGCCGGGTCGGGTTGCGTCGCAAGGATGTCACGGAAATGTTGACAAATTCTGTGGTACTCCTGCGAGAACATAAAAGGTTCTAAAGCGAGGAAAAGCTGAAACGAATTTCAAACGAGCTTTCGCTAGCCCCGGGCTAAAGTTCCTGCTGTTGTTGTTTTTTTATTATTATTTCAACTCCACGTTTGCGCCAGGCCTCTTTTTCGATATACACGCTATAGACACGTAGATCGAGGTTTATTTTCTTTGACGTTTTTTTAACATCATTGGCGGCGTGTACGAAAGCGCAATCATACATAGAGCGATACCGCAACACAAGCCTTTACCATAGTTCTATATCCGTGGATTTTCATCTGCTGGGCAATTCGCGGCGGCTGGATACGCGCGAGACCGATAATTGAATTCAAGCTTCGGTATTTGGTTTTCCGGTGCCGTGAACATCTCGTTTCGAGAATCTAGCTTTGCCCGTGGATATAGGGGCGAAGCGAATTGCTCGTGCACATTTCGATAATATACATGTCCCTTTATATCTATGTATACACAGAACGATACAGTATAACGGAGCATGAAAAAAAAAATACATATATATGTATAGAATCGATGATAGCTACTATATCGAGCGAAATGCCCTCGTGGTGACGAGCCAGCTATCAAATTAACTTTTTTTTTTGTAACCAATTGGCCAGTTCAATATTTGATTTAAAAAACCCTCCCGTATTGGTTTTCGTGTTGCAGGTAAAGCTGCCGTCCGAGGAACAAACGCTGCTCTGGTGCCGGGTCGTCGAAAGGCCCAACATCGATCGCAAGCACCACATCGTCAAGGTAAGTTTTCCCCCTCGCGGGATTCTCACGATCTTCTGCCGAATTCCCCAACGGCGCTCGCTCTCCTGGTACCGAGCCACATAAAGTACCTCCCATATCCAATAGTTTGCCCTCGCGGTGATCTCCTTCGCCGAGAACTTATATGTGCGCCTCTCGCACTTTTAGAATTTCGCAAATTCTCGGTCGCATCTATGTAACACCCTTCCGGTGGAAATTGTCGAAGACGTCTCTCCGCGTCTCGCCAGGACACTTTACGCATACCGGATAGTTTTACATACTTCGGTTTTCGAGCGTGTGCTCGAGGTGTCTACATCTACGTGATTGCCGCCCGTCCGGAAGAAAGTTTCCTCGTTAGGTGCCGGGCACACGTGCAACTTATCCGCAGCTCGAAGCTCCGCCCCACGTGATCCAACTGCAGTATGTGATTGCAACGTGTTTTTTTTTTTTTTTTTTTTTTTTTTTTTTTTTTTTTTTTTTTTTTTTTTTTTTTTTTTTTTTTTTTTTTTTTTTTTTTTTTTTTTTTTTTTTTT
>JAPYZD010002036.1:0-23272 GCA_030522725.1 Ichneumoninae sp. B BG-2022a
AAAAAAAACCGACCTCCATTCTAGCGTATAGATGAGTCGGTGGGTTCCTTTTCAATTTCTTGCCACCTTCTCGCCCCCACCCGGCGACATACTTTCGTCTATTCAGGTCATCAAAGCGTCTCTCCCACCGATCGTACAGAAGCATTAATTCTCCTCGAAGTTTGCGAAACGTCTTGATGAACAGTGTCGCGCGGATACGAGAGTACTCGGTCCTCTTCGCGGCATTAATCACGATAATTACTGAAAGTACATGATCCTGGACGTGGTTACGATGTTCGGGAATTTTGGGCTTCGTGCGTGTTCGAAACTTTTAACGATGCCGGAGGTCGCGGTTACACATACGCAGCGGGTTTTCCTCAGACTCCCCCGAGCACAGTCATCGACATATATTTTCCGCATTCAGGGGGATGAAAAGTCGTTCGTTGGGGTAGAGACTGACGAGCTTCGGGCGAAGAGAAACCTGAAGGAGACGCGTGTACCCGCTTTAGAGTATCTGGGTTAATTAATTGCTGTGCGGAGAGACGAGAGAGCCAGAAAGTGTGAGAGGAAGAGCGGTTTAAAAGGGATGCGAAGTGGGTGGACTCTCTTGGCTAGACTGGGGACTCGGCAGCTTGGGCCGAACAATGGCTTGAAGCCGGAAACGTGCAAGTCCGTCGATAGTTTCAGTTATTACGGCGATTCCGGCTTCGGTCCGCGGGCGGGTTATCTCGGCTACGAGAGTTGAACAGGGTTGAACGATACAACGAGGGTTAAACACCGTGGCGGAAGTTGAGGAGCTTTCCGCTTAATTGAATCCGTTGCAACTTACTCCCTCGGGTGGGACCGCGGTTCGACGATCAGAGAATTTCCTGCCTGGACACAATACTTCGGTTGGCTTCTTCCGTAGGTACGGGGTACGAGGGACTCGAACTTTGTTATTCCTGTTGCCGGTACTTTCAAACTGACGAAGGAGAGTGATAATTAAAACGAACAACACGGTCTTTCTTCTGGAAATCGATTCGACCGCAGAGGCTGCCAACGACCGAAGAATGGCCGACTAGAGGAGGCAACGGAAAAGCGTCCCAGAAGAATTTTCTTATCGTTCAGCTCAGCGGCATTACACGTAAAAGCACTTTGGATAAGAGAAAAAAATATCTGAAATGGTCCCGGGAAAGATTGTGAGAGGTATCATTACGAGATGAAGATCCATTTTCGAAATTGAACCGAGAGCCTGCGTCGCTTTTGCATTTCGAAATAATTAGAGCGAGTAGATTGCGACAATCCGGTGAGCGCGTCCTCGATAGGGGGAGGGTAGAATTGTTCCCGTTGGCGGAGGGTTCAATAGTGTTGACGGTTGTTTCGTTGGGGCGAAAGTGGCAAAGAACATGATGATAGCTTGGAGGCTCCATTGGGTTATTCCGGGTGGCACGGACACGCCATCACGTCATCCGGATATTCCAGGTGTTATGACCAGTTTTGGCAATCAATCGTAGTTCGGGATGGAAGTCCTTTCCGGACCGGTTGGAATGTTGCCGTGGGTTCGTAAGCCTGAACTCCTGGCGACGGCTGATCTATTGGCTGGCATTGCGAGGAGTGTGACCAGAGTATTTGGCACCGCAGCGTTTGATACACATTCAAATTCCAGACGGTACCGTAATCGCCCCAACAATCTGTCTCGCGATCGGTTAAATTATCTCAAAGGCGCCAGCCGAATTTCGTACTCTACGCGATCGGAGATGGATATTTAATTTCAAAAGAGGCAGATCGCGAGGCTGCTTAGGTTGTTGGAGCTCGCTGTGAACTTGCTTTCCGCAACCATCCAATCCTCGCGAGTCAAAAACACCGCCGCAATGTAGAGAAACGCAAGGCAATCAAACCATAAATCCGAGCTTACAAAACGCTCCTGGAGAAAACTCATCAGAGAACTTCCCTTTTAGTAATTTCCTTCAGCTGTTACACAAAAACTAATATGATCCCATATTATGTATGGCAAAAACGTTAGCACGCACCCCACGGATACGCAAACACACGGTAAGGCCGGCGGGAAACCATTGTACTGGCGTTGAAGAAGAGTAACCGAACTCTACCGAATCCGGGCAAAGGGACTCCTCCGGCTGCCTGAGGGTTGCTTGTTCTGCCGGTTCTCCTTCTACCCCCATCCGGCGATTTATAGGTATACCGGGCATGTGCGACCCATCCGTTTGGGGAATTGTGTAACCCGGTGCTCTCTACGATGTGGAGACGATCAGTTTATTTGTGGTCTCGGGAGACATCGGTACGTTTCTGTCCGAGCAGAGAAAAGCCCTCAGGCTATGACCACATCTGTCGATAGTCTCCTCGCCCCGTCAAATTGAACGTCGCAGGTTGTAGGTATAGCGTGATAGAGTATCTCCGGAATATCCGAGTGATATGACCAAACAGGCATCTATTTCCGAATCGGACATTAGCCATATCACCCATACTGCACGAGTGATATGGGCCGTCGTTAATATTTTCAATATCACCACCATTATCACTCGCATTCATAAGGATGCTCCCTACCAATTTCGGACCAACTTTTTAAGGCTGTACCTCTCGTTTTCCGTATTTAAGTAAACGTACCCATATCAACCGGAATCGTCCAACACTAAAATAATAGTTGAATTAACCAAAAGTCGTGATGACGAACAGTCAAAGCTATTTTGTTTGTTTGGCACAAATAAAGTTTTGTTAAACGATTATTTGCTTCAATCGATTCAAAATTTGTCGATACAAACAATCATATTTCTTGTACCAACCAAATAGAACCTTCGAACGTATTACACAGCGCCTTGGTTAATCCAACCATTTATTTTTCTCAGTGTACGATAGATTTTTCTTAAGCAGAACCAAGGTGAAGAGAGACGGAACAGCCGGTCTGTGGCCTCCAATCCAGGAGTGTTATCTCACTACGCTACTACGGTATTCCAGAGACACACGAAGTGTCATATCAGTTCGACATCGTAGTACGCACCGAGTCGTATTAAATACCGAGCCGTAGCAAACACCACGTGGTGATAATTAACGTATATCCTTTGAGCATGCATTCTCAGCCAAGCCCCGAATAAATATCCGACACGTTAGGTTAAAAACTAGGCATTGTTCTGATAAAACGTCACATGCGATAAACGTGTAATAACACCCAAAAAAAAATATTTGACTGCTACCGCTTATTTGGGTGAAAATAATGATTTATTTTTATTAGGTAAATAATTACTTAAATGAAATAAATACTTATTTGAATCAAATAAATATTTTACTTAAACCAAATAAACGGGGCCGTCAAATAAATTATTTTTGTGGATGAAGGCGGGAAATTTCCTTGATCGCAGATGCAGGAAAATACTGATCAGGTCATAACAATACATTAGGTCTGTTCGTTATCATAGTAAACTTACACTCCGAGCGCTTGTAGGGTACTTCCAGAACGCTCGGAACCGAAGACTCCTGAAAGGATAAAAACGAACACGCGTTCGGTATTTGCCCAATTGCAGCTTGGTTAGCCTTGGTTAATCCAACCACTTCTTTTTCTCAGTGAACAATCGAACCTCGTCTATTCCTTCCCCTTCGGCAAGTTTTTCCGGCCCCTTGGCAACTCAAACGAGATACCCAAAGCAGAGCTTTGACCCCGGTAGGCTTCGAACTTAGGAAACGCAGGACTGTCCGACAATTGTGAACGAGGAAAGCTTGGCCAGAGTCCCTGCCAAAGTCCCTGTCGAAGGAAAGCGTACCTCGCTCTATTATGTAACGGAAACTGCTGTATCTCCTTCCTTTGCTTTCCGGTGGCTCAAAACGGGAGCATCGGACGGGGGGGGAGGGGGGGGGGAGGTTTGGCCCAAAGTAGATGCACTTCGGTTTCGGATAATGGAGGAAAGTATAGACTTCTCTGCTCCGGCGTTGCTTCTGCCGCCGTACTGTAATACCGTGCGATACTGCTCGACTGTACTCGCGAGCAGAGGAGCGCTGTATCTACTCTCCCTCGAACTATCAGTTCAACGAGGCGTACCGTGTAAACACGACGTTTGAAAAGCTTTGCATCCCATCGAGGGAATAACGCGTGCCAAACGGCGGCTTTATAGGGCGCTCGGGAGAAGAACGTATGCAGATATGTTGTCTTTATGCGCGAAGCTCTTACGACCGGGACGACTGTCTGTTCTCTCGTGCTCATGTGCTGGTATTGGGTTTTGTCTCGAAGAAACTTTGTGCTCGAGCATCGTTTGATCGGGTAAATGGGTTCTACTTAAACATGTACGATTTCTTCACCGCGGTTTTATTATTATTGTTATTGTTATTATTATTTCTTTTTCGTTATTGTTATTAATATTAAAAAAAAATTAAATACATAACGCGAAGACCAAAAAAATTAAGTAAAAGAAAATCAAGTTAAAACTCGTGGGCTTTTGGTATTGAATCGTAAGTACAAAGTAAGCTCGACCGCCGCAGCGCCCAGAACCACTAATGTGCTCGCTCGCAGCGCGGACGGGAACTTCGAGGTGACACTGGCCACGAAGGCCACGATCTACAGCCAGGGCTTGGTCGAATGGAAACCACCGGCGATATATAAGTCATCGTGCGAAATCGACGTCGAGTACTTCCCGTTCGACGAGCAGACCTGCGTACTCAAGTTCGGTTCGTGGACCTATGACGGCTTCAAGGTAAATGAGCATGGTAGCCGATAAGTCTATACATAAACCCGCCCCTCCCCCCCATGATAATTTAACACGGATACTTATTCGGTGTCGATGAAAACCACAAAATAAAATACTACAATCATTCTAATCTCACGTTAAGGCGACGGGGCGATCGTTTAACGAGAGAATTTAGAAAACGCGCGTTTAATTTTAATTATAAACATAACTATCATATATTAGTATTAACGTTTAGTCTCTAAGGTGTAAGAAGAAAGAGGCTTCACTCGATTATCCTCGATTCTCGATAAAATCGTCACGGTTTTTTTCTTATGAAGATTCAAATCCCATGTGCATATAAGTGTGTACGAGAGTTCGCAAAAATTTCTTACGAATGAAAAAAATAAAATAAAAATATATTTAAGAAATTGCTATAGAGAGTGCTCGAGGACGACGAGAGTCGAGAGGTTCGGGGGTTGAAGCGCGCCCGAAGGGGGTTGCTGCCTCCGACCAGACGCCGAATCCGTTGAATCCCAGGATACGCCACTCCGAAATCCTTACTTTCTCATCTCTGCCCTAGCTAGATCTGGCTCGCTCTCTCGGTATCTCCCTCTTGGTACATCCCTTGGTCGTGATACGTCGAAGGCCGAAAGGATCTCAAAGAGGCAGAGGTGAGAGTGAGTCGAAGGAAAGGAAGGCACGGAGACCGTTTAAGAGTCCTCGAAGCGGCCCCTTACGCTCGAAGGAATAAAAAAGTGACGCTCGAACGAGCTCGGAACGTAACGGTCGAGAGATTTCGACGAACCGACGAAACCAGAAAGATAACGACATGGAAACGAAACGAAAATTAGAAAATCCCCGATGTCGTCGTCGAGGGCGAAAGGCAGCAATTCCCCCTTTTTTTCCCCCTCACGATTTGCCTCGGAATTTCGTTTCGGAAACGAACCGAGATCACGCTTCGGGTATGTTTCTTCGGTGATTGCAGCGCCGACGGAAACTACGAGGTGACACTGATGACGAAGGCCACCGTTTACTATTCGGGAATGGTCGTCTGGCAACCACCGGCCGTTTATAAATCCTCCTGCTCCATCGACGTTGAGTTCTTTCCCTACGACGTACAGACCTGTGTTTTGAAGTTAGGCTCGTGGACCTATGACGGTTTTAAGGTGCCAACAGCTAAAAAAAAAAGATTTACTAAAAAAAAAGAAAAAAAAAAAAAAAAAAAAAAAACACACCACCAAAAATCAGATTTTCCGTTGAATACATAATGCATATATATATTTTTTGGCGAATATTATTTTCGTTTACTGAATTTTGAGTCCTTAGGAATGCCATTCGTGACCGCCGTTTTTGAAAAAAAAGCTCGTGCGATGCGCTGTTGGACGTCACCTGATTTTACATAATTGTTCGATTAACGATACTATATATATATATGAATAATAGGCATATAACATATAACTATATGCTGACCTATATACCTTCCGAATTTCGTTATTGTATATTATTACATTACAGTTGTATGGGCCAAACTTTAATTGGATTTTTCAGTTTTCGACGTCAGTCTGACGTGAAGAAATTTCTAACGGAATTATTAATATTGCTCTCTGCTATACCATTGATTGATTGATAATATACATTACACGATTTTACGATTTCCGAGATTGAAATCGATGATGCTGGATATATATATATATCGTGTTTTTATATTCTGTTAATGTAGCTGTTTCGTAAAAAATAAAAAAGAATGAAAAACGGAAATGAGCCAAACAATTGTTAAATATATAGGGTGGCACTGCGTCTCGTAACACGTGGGAAAGGTATAAAATCGAGCGATCTGAGGTTGATGTTTTATAATAATTTGTTAATTGAATTGCCAGAGAGGAGACGCGACGAGGCAAGCAGAAATATACCCCGGATGGGATGGCGGATGGGAGAATCCACAGAATCGATCGAAATCCCATTTCGTCCGTGTATAAAATATTGATATGATGTGTAGCGGGGCAAGCTTAAGAGGGTCAATGATCCCGAACACCGTAAACCTTAAATTTAAACTGAAAAAACGACTCGTTATTCTCAGTCCGAATATGGAGCTTTTCTAATACTAGCTTTCCAAGCGTAATTATTTATGTCTCGTTTTTCGTTTACAAGTTATTATTTTTCCGGTCAAGCGATACAGCGATACAACAAAAAATGTCCATATTCGGACGAGGTGCGAATAAAGATGAAAAATAAAACGACAAACTTAGAAAAATTGTGCTGCTTGACGTTATGCGAAACTTTCCTCCCGATCTCAGTCGGTAAGCAAAATTGTAATCCGTTTTTTTTTTCAAGAGTATAAAACTTTTTCAAGCTGATCTAAATTATCAGCGTCTCCTCAACTGTCGTACAAGGCCGTTGATAATTTGGATTTACGAAAAAATGTTGAAGGCCCTTTAGAAAAATAAATTACAGTTTTGGTTACCGACTGAGCCCGTTTAATATCCTCTTGAAATGCCGAAGAAGGGGTCTCTCGAAATGTTATAAGTTTTGATGAGCACGTACAGTCAATTAATTTGGTAGTTTTCAGGGTGTCTCGATTCCCTTAACGATCAACCGCACTTCGTAGACTGGCCTCTGGTATGACAAATGAATTCTCTGTGCAGCAATGTATATCCGACGATAGGGGTTAGTCTCGCGGAAACTGCATATACAAACAACTTTTACCCTCTATCCCGGAATTAGCAAGTTACCAAGGTTATTAAGACAGCAGTCGCGCCGGCGATAATTAGGCGGCCCATTAGGGTCGCCGTGTCGAGCAACGAGAGATGCCCTCATAGATATACGGTGTACACACGTAGATGTTCGATACACCGAGAGCACCATCGTAGTCGTTATTGTTCCCGTGTGGCTCCAGAGAGGGAGAGAGGTTGAAAGCTCGGCAAGCGGACCACCGCGGGACTTCCGTTCCGACTACATTTGCATTTCGCAAATTCCCTCGGGCTCGTGACTAGCCTACACCAGGCGCCCCGTTGTACCACGTTCGAGAACCAAATCCGCGTCGTCCGCTCAATCCTCGAACGAAAACCCCCCGCGAGATTCTATCTTTTTTCTATCGCTCTAACCGTGACCGGAATACAAAGTCCACAACCTCGTTCGTGAGAACACACTACCCAGTAGAACAAAAAAAATGACTTGCCTGTAACGGACCCGAAATTCCTCGGAAAATCGCATTGAGTCCAGTGCGCGGCGGAACAAAAATTTTGTTTTCAATTGTTATGCTCGGAACAAACACTATCCGACGGTCGAGCTGTCAAGCTCTTCACAGTCGAGCGGAGGCTAACAATTCAGTTTTTCCCGAAAAAGTTTGCACTTTTGAACAAACATGCTTTACAGTTTTTGGTAACGACTGAGTTCGATGTTCCACATCGCCTCAAGGCGATGTGAAACAGACTCAGTAGATGATAACAAAAACTGTAATGAATGGCCTTCGGGGCTGACAGACATTTAGCGAAAAAGCAAAGTATTAGCTGATGTAGAATTCAATAGTGCGTCCGATGACAGGGGAGAGCGGGGCAAAATGGCACAGTGGGGCAAAGCGGGATAATGGGACAAAACGCAATTTTCCAATAACTTTTAGATGGTGGCGATGATGGTCAGTGGGGGAAAACAGGGTTGAAAATCGGGATGTATCGCTGGGACAAAATGGGTCATCCAAAAATTATTGGAAAATTGAGTTTTGCCCTAACCGTCCCGTTTTGCCCCGCTCTCCCCTACCTCGCTTCAACCCCAAATGCAAACCATCTTTACATGGCATTGATTCGAAAAATGCAATTATCTCTCTTGCACTCATATGTCACGTGGTCCGTGTTTCAACTCACGTTGAGCCCATGTGAAACATATTTGACGATTATCTTCCCCGCTCTCACGAGCTCCACCGGTTTTATTTCTTTGCTCACCTATGCATGTTTCACGTAGCCTTGAGAGGACCGGATCAGGTGCAATTTCACCTCAAAGGCTATTTTCGAAGGACTAGAGCTTTGAAGCTCCTAATACAATATTTTGCGAATTTGTAATCGAGTTCTTTCCAGAATTGCGTAATTCTATCATTCAACATTCCTGCGCTGGCTGTGCCGGCAATATCGATGGACTTCATGCGCGAGCTTCTATGAATCCTTTAATTAAAAAATAAAGTTGAAACGGCACGCATCCTATCTCTCTGCTTTGCGTCTCTCCGCGACTTTGATTCTCCATCGCGGACCGGTTAAATAATTCTCCCGTTGATGTTCGTTACGGTAACGCAAAGGATCGAAGGTTAAGCCCGGGGACATTATTATGGTTCAAAACGCCCAACGGAGGATCTAAATTCACAAAGGAGGCGAAGATCCGTCTCCGTTCCGTTGAGTTCTCTATATCAAGGAAGGCTTTGCATCAGTTGGGGCTTCCGCGTTGATAAAGGATAAAATCCCAGAGTGTCTAGGTATAACGATAAAGACATATATATATAGGTATATATACGAAGAGAACGTGGGAAAAAGGTAAAAGGAATAGGTTACCTCGAAGCATCGATGGAAGGTAAAAAGAGACGCGAAAAAACATTCGATTGATTCGCTCTCGAGTGAAGATGAGAAAGAACGAAAGGTGAAGAGGCAAAAATTGGCGATGAAAGGTTCTTTTTTTATATTTTTTACCGTCGATATAACTCGACTACACTTTGCTCGATCCACTTTGGTCAGATATGTACATCTCTTCCGATTAAGTTTTCCCAGCGAGAGTTTTCTACACTACCCTCCGGATACGACCGATATATATGTATAGATCATTTGTGGATCATTTTCCGTTTCTCTTGCCGTACCGTCCGCCGGTATACCGGGAAAATCGTCGAAATGCGTTATCCGAGCTGCTGAAAGCGCATACAGTACACGACCACGTAAGGTGAAATCTCTGAGAGGCTTTTTGTCTCCCCACCGAGCAGATGGACGGACCCCGAAGAAGACCCGAGTTAATTTTTTATCTTACCCGGTCGGTTCGAGCCATCCGATCGCGCGATTTCCCTATTTTTTTCCATCCCTCGCGAGTGGACTGAAAGGAGCTTTTTTCATTGACGGCGCACGGGACACGAGATAAGTTTGCAATATGTAAGCATATGATATGGAAGCGAAGAAGGGAAGAAGAACGGGGGAATTGATTCGATGGATGCTGAAGTGGGGCGGAGGGGGGAGTCGGTGAGGGGGAGGAGGAAAGCAAAGGGTCGAAGGAGAGGATCACGGGAGACGGCGAGGCTGCGTCCCCACGGCGGCGCTCTAATGGAATATTGCGGTTGCGGATGGGTATTGGATGTCTCTGGGTCTCGTGCTGTTCCGCAATATGCATACCAATGTCACTCGCGCTTGCCGCGCGAATCCTATAGCTCGGCTATGTATGGGCATTACACATATATATATACTCCCTATGCGTTTATGTATATAGATCGCGTATATTATAAGTATATGTATATAATATCTACATATACACGGGGATATGTACATAGTGTGTTAATGGATATACCTACTGGGCCATTTATGATATGTATAGTACGAAATTGTCCCGTTGACCGCGAACACAATAGCAGACGGGCACTCGACGAGAACGTGCATTTTGAATCGCGGCTTGAATTCTTGATTAGCAGATCGCGTTTCCTGTTTATCCCGTAATTTCCATTCGATTAATAAACGTTCCGCACACGGTTTATTTTTTTGTTGGCATTTCGTTTTTCTTCTTTAGGGGGGATTTTTTAGGGGGTTTTCATGATCACCTGACGGATAAAAAATTCGCTACTGAACATGATAAAGTCACTGCCCTGTAATGCTCAATGAAATAATTTTTATTTCATTGAAATAAGTATTTATAGTGGTTTAAATTTAACCCTTCAACCATCACTGGCAAAACCGTTCGTTTTTTAAATGACTTATCAAGTGCTTGCAGAACAAAGGCCACTAAACGCACCGGTCCAATAATGAAATTCTGATAAAAAAATAAGGATAAAAAAGTTTGATTTTTTTTTGTTTTCATTTTGCTCTAAACCGGTTTAACTATAACGGCCTAACGTTATCGTAGTGTCTGGCGTTCGCATAGACGGTACCACGTACCGATCGCTATAATTACGGTAATATCCATTCCCGAGCGTCGATCGTCCAGGGCTTTATAGTTTCCGATGTCATTTGGACATATACATAGTAGAAGCTCGCAAAGCTCGCCCGCCTCGCTGCACACTATCACACACATACGAATACCATTATGAATGTATGGCGGATTAATATTTTCGATTAACGCCGACGTGTACCTCGGGTTCGTGCGAAACCACCATGCTCATCGTGTTAGCGTAATGTGTCGAGCTGAATGCCGGGCATCGTCCTGCCTATACCCGCGAGAGAAATCCCACAGGCCTCTATAGTTTGTCCGAAGGCCCGGGGTCTCACTGATTAAACATCGAGCTTCCCAACCCTTTTCATACTCGCATTCCGGCACATACACGGTACACACAGATTCGCCATATCTCCGCAGCACTGTCCGATCATATACATATATATACATAGTAGTAGTATATATATATATATATAAGGGAGACCGGGGCAAAATGGCACAGCGGGACAAAACGGGACAATGTGGGCCAAACTCAATCTTACAATAATTTTTGGATGCCCCATTTTGTCCCAACGATACATCCGGATTTTGAAACCCGTTTTACCCCACGTACCATCATTGCGACCGTCCAAAAGTTATTGAAAAATTGGGTTTTGTCTCAGTATACCGTTTTCCCCCACTATGCCATTTTGCCCCGCTCTTCCCTATATAGTTAATCTCTGTGTGTACGCACACTCGGGGCGAAGTTGGAGAACGATAATCTAATTTGAGGTCGGCCAACCGTAGGCGCGTCCACAGTACGAAACAAAAAATAGAATGGAATTCGCGATCTCTTTGTACCGGGCTGATTGATCCTCGCGGTTTACTACTTCATGCAGAAATGGGACGCCTCATGGAACTCCTAAATTTTGAGTGCTGAACCCGAAGAATATCGATATTCAATTAATCGGGACACAAATGAAATAATAAAATGCACAGAGTCGCGTTGCACTTGGGAAGATTCGGTTCACTTGTTGATGGTTTACTTTTTTTTTGCGACTAACGCGTTGAGAGAAATTGGACGCGGTGTCATTTCGGATTAACGATGCATTTTTCATATTCGATTGCGGATACTGCGATTTGTTTTTTTTTTCTTATTACTTTTTTTATTTTATTTTATTTTTTCAATTTGGGCGGGTCGATTCCCGTGGGAACCCGGCGCGAGCTACAGGGACGATGATTATTTCGATCCGGCGCATTGCTGTTACCACTGCTCGTATAACCGGCCACTTGCGAATCGCCCGGTGATATCGGCACTGGTGGAGAGTAGCAGTTTCGTGCTTTCGACTGCGGTTGGCGAGGCGATACCCGGGTGTGTTCTACAAATATTATCGGCATGATCGGAATTTTATCTCCGAGTTTCGCAATTTCACGTTGCACATGCGATTCACTGGCGCCAATCGGATAATGCTGTTCGATCCTATCGTCAACGATAAAGCCGATGGGAAATTGATGGAAAAATAACGATCATTGCCGATCGGACAATGAAAAAACAATCAAAGCGCGTTATGCAGGACAGAGTACAAATTGGAAAGTAGAAATCCCCACTGAGCCGCCTCGTCCGGGGTCGACGGAATCCGCTCGAAATAATAAATTCTTTAACGAATAATCATAAAATCTTTCACTTTTTTATATAAAATTAATTCCTTGATTTTTACGAGAATAGAAATCTTTTTTTTCAGAATTTATTTGTCATCGCGAAGTTTTCATTTTCCGAATTTCTTTTTAAACCTTTATTTGTGAATCTGAAACGAGACGCTAAATTTGAACATTTTCTCATCCAAAGATATTCCATATTACAAACTAGCATAAAAAACATCGTACCCGTAGCTTGGATTCGACCTCGCTTTTCACCTTAATAAGTACAAATCACCATGAGTCGCGATTACCCGAACGAGTTAACCAGTAAAGAGAATTCCCGGAAGTGCACAGTACGGATTATTAGAAGGCAGTTGACGCGTAACAACTCGGTCGACGTGGATGCCTTTTACTCCAAAGAGTTCACATTAAAAATAAAATTAAAAAAAAACTAAATAGTTGGAGGTACGCCTCTACGAGTGTTGCGGCTGAAAGTTCTCCGGGGCTTTCCCTCTCGGTAACATTCATTCCGGTTGCGAAATGTGAAAGCCTTTTATTGTGCACAATACCGGAGCCGTGCGGGTGCGGAGGTGGTAGGAGACAGTTGAACAACTGTCTTGTACGAGAGGGTGAGTAATTGCCGTCTCTCGGTGGTTGAGTAATCCTGGCCAGGTGCTCAACAGTGCCGGGCGTTGCGCGTCTCCGAGGAGCGAAACGGAGAGGCGGGAAGGTCTCTCTTACATTTCACTTCAACGCCGTCGGGCCGAAGACTCGAGAGCGGGAGCAAGGGTGGGGGAAACCCCGTGCACGAATGCCGGGAATAATTCTGCGCGGGCACGTCGCGAGTTATTAGAGCGGGTGTCCGAGAGCCATAGGGCGATACCGTGTTGGGTAACAGCAGAAGGACCTTTGCCGGAAGTCTCATCCTCGAAGGGGAACGAGCCGGTTCGAGCGGTTAAATCTATATTGAAGCCACCTCGGCGGTTTTCACATGCCCTGTCTGGTCGGCGAAACGATATGTCCCAGTTTCGAAACTTCGCGGACCACGCTCGGATCCCGACCACTTCGAAGTCTTCTCGTTAATCACCGACCGTGAGCTCGGGGCCGCAGACTTCGGCTCTCCGTCCCTTTTGCGACCGAAGTCGAACCTCCGGCGACTCTCGAGAGCTCGACGAAATTCGATTCGCCGGCGGTGGATCAACTTCGAGAAAAAAAAATTAATAAAAAGGAAATAAATATCGTTGACTGTGATAGGAGAGACGTGGCCAAGAGTGGATCGGCAGAGGAAGGCTCCGTGTCGTTGCGTAATCGGAACGATGCGCGGGCTTTAAGTGTCCCGTGTAGAGTTTCCCACGCAGAAAGCTCATACGACACTGAGGTATTTTTTTTTTTTTTAACTTTTCTTTGTGGCCCCGAGCGGCAACGCGGACGAGCCTCTCGTGACCCGGTCAGAGCGTGACACTAGAAACCCACTCGACGAGTCACCGACTCCAGTCACCTCGCATCTCTCTTATTAAAGCCGCGCAAACTTTAGGGAAGAGAAATGTTCCGAAAGTGCGTGCAAGCTGAGCTCTGTGTACCTTTTTATTTACTTATTTTTTTTTTTTGGGAGGATTCTTTTTAGTTGAAATTTTCGAAAAAAATATGTTGCCTCCGAGCTTTACCTCTGCGTAAATGCGATGCAATTGCGGATGTGATAAGTCGCGGGAATGGGACTCTCATAATGCCGTGATATTAATTGCTCGCCGAATAGCACGCAGCGGTAGCGAGCATTCCGCAAAGATTCTAAATTCCACAAAGTAATTAATCTTGTCCGTGCAGAGACGTGGCTTTCAACGGGTGAAAACGCCCCGTGACTTTGCGATTATGGAATTTCGGGGGGAATTTGAACCGTCTCTCTATGTGAGTTCGAAATAGATATGAACATATTTTGTCCGATTTCTTTTTTTTTTAAGAGCAATCCGTTCATAATGTTTGGCCTTATCTCTCTACCATAAAGACGTCACTTTTAGAAGATTCACTTTTTACTTTTTGACACAAAAATTAATAAACGAAATATTATAATGGTATTATGTTCGAAAAAAACCTTTTGTAGAATGCTCGCCCTAACTTCAAGTTATTTACAACAACAAAAAAATCGTCCACTTGCGATAATTTATTTTTTGTACTAAGGTAGAATTGTTGTCATAATTATACTCTCCTCGTACCAGGAACAATTATTTATTTAACATCATGACTCCAACCACAGTCATCGAATTCCTTATACCATAACAGTCGCAAACATCATACTTTAATCAGATAAACTCCTCAACCATAAAACTCTCAGAATCTCAAACGCACAAAACCCTCTCTCGCTCTCTCTATATCAACTTTTTTCTGTACAAAAAAAAGAAAGACAACGAAAAAAAAATCACCAATAACTGGCGATCTCCTCGTACACCCTCAGTCACGACTGTATTGTACGTGAGATAAATTTGTGAAAAAAAACGCACACATTTTATACCTTTTCCATGGGGGACTCGACTTTACCACGGTTGCGTCGAGTCGTTTATGTCTGCTGTGTTCGCTTTTACTTTTCATTTTCATATTTACAAGACAAAAAAAAAATTACGTTTTACGGTATTCCAGTTTATATTTGGGAATGTGTTTTGCTGCATCGTTTACACGACACAAACATTAACACAAGAATACACATATCGCAAAGAAAAAACCTGTCACATTACAAGTTTACCACTTACAAACACATTACACTTGCACAGGTTTTTTTTTATTTTAATCAAACACGTAACGCTACATGTATGTATTTATATTGATATATATGGATTGAATTTTATTGGATATGTATATCGTGTTTTATAGTGAACGTGATGCGATAGTTAAAACGCAGGCAAAGTGGCTCGATGTTGTGACGCATTTCTTTTATTTCAGTATATATATATTTTTTTCTAATAAAATAGGAAAGCATATTAAAATTAAATATTACACAGATAAATGAAATAATGTTGGTCGGCCGTGCTCGCAACGCTTTTTGTCTAGAGAAGGCGGATGCTGCAAATTTTTTTCATTCAGTGTGGCTCCCGCGGGTGAGAAGGAGAGTACACTGAGAAAAAAAAATTGGTTGGATTAACCAAAAGTCGCGGTGACATACGTTCAAAGCTGTTATTTGTTTGGTACAAATAAAGCACTGTTTTGTTAAACGATTGTTTGCTTCAATTCATTCAGAATTTGTCGATTGAAATGGACATTTTTGTTATACCAACTGAATGCACCTTTGAACGTAGGGGAAAACGGGACAAAATGGCACAGTGGAGCAAAATGGGATAATGTGACAAAACGCAATTTTTCAATAAATTTTGGATGGTGGAGATTGTGGTAGGTGGGGCAAAACGGGTTTGAAAATCCGGATGTATCGTTGGGATAAATGGAATCCAAAATTTATTGGAAATTTGCTTAATTCAACCATTTCTTTTCCTCAGTGTATAATAATGTTAGTGCGACGTGTCGAAGCATTGCCGCGAAACACACGTTCGAGGGCGTTCGTTGTTATTTCCGAGACGTCGATACTCGCGAGAAAATAGCCGGGCAAAATTTGTGCCGAGAAGCGGGATATTTCGAGGAATATCTATCGATCAGTAGCCAGCCGCTGGGGCTGCGACGGCTGCTGCGAAGCTTTCGCCTTGGTTCGCCTCCGTCCGCAAGAGTCTCAGGAGAGCAAGACCCGGCGGCGAAAGTTCTCGGCAAAGCCCAGCCGCCAAGTGGTTAAGGAACGCTGTGGTCAGACCAGACTCTCGCTCTCTCTCTCGTCCCTCGCCGTATATACCGCCGGTGTAAGCCGCTGAGCGTTTCAAATTAAATACCGTAGAAAAGTATCTTGACGTTGCGCCCGAGAGGGTGCGAGATGAAATTCTACCAGCGGCGTAACACAACCGCATACTGCGATCGATCAAAATACAACGCCGATAATAAGTGTAAACATTTTTCAAAAAAATTAAAAATAGAAAAAAAAAAGCAAAACCGGCTGCTGTGGCTGTGCATGCGTTACATACTATAAATGTGCCTTTTTGCGTTTGAGATTCGGCGCGACAGGTTGAGTTGCCATTCTTTTTTTTTTTTTTTGATTGAATATTTTGATCGATCGGCAGGCTTTTTTTAAAAAGAATATCTGTAGGTAAGTGAAATGTATTTTAGGCTTTTTGATTGACGCGAGACCTGCGCTATTGGACGGCCAGTTGGATGGATACCATCATTAATCACTCGTCATTACACAGACACCCCACTCTCATCGATTAGCAGTAATTGCGCGATCATAGCGCGACGTAATTTAGATATATCACGCTATCGAGATTTAATGCCCGGGAGGGTATTTACCCCGCTAAATTATCCAGGGTCCCCGGTCGGTACGAAATTTGCGAGATTGAAGGATCTTCCCGTGTCAGTATCGAGACAGCGAGATTACCTTAGAGGGGCTGGGATCAGTGAGCGGATAACGACGTTCATGCATTATACGGAGCTTTGCTCAAAGAGGGAGAGAGACTTTTTTTATCCGGCTTTTTATTTATAAATAATAAAAGAATCATCAGGAGATGAAAACATTTTGTTGAGGTTGTCAAGTCGACGATTTTTTTATAAAGAATAAATAAAAAAAGATGGGTCTCAGCTTCCTGTATACGGGGTTTAAAAAAAAGTGAAAATGGCCCTTTCGCGCTTTCAATATTTAATAACTACTCTTTCCCGTGCGGTTCTTCTGCAGGTGTTTTTTTTCTCCCTGTAGCGACACCGCCGCCCCGCAATTTTCCGGAAGAGACGAGGGAACCAGTAAAAAATTTAACGAAGCTTAGTAATAAAAAAATGTAAAATGCGCACGTGTATTGCGGCAGCGTCGAGAGCCGCGCGCGAACGTATAGCCGAGTGCAACGGACTCGAGCTCGGAATGATGGATGTTCCGCGGGAGCTCTTCGTATCAAGCTTCTTCGAGCCTTGGTGCTTTTTTCGCCCGCTGTGCTTTCTTCCGGATAGCGACTGCAGAAATACACATCTACGTTTATTATGTTTCTTTCGCCCATCCATTTTCTTACATGATCCCGTTTCGAATAGGGTAAAAGTGGGGAATATGGCCCGGTCCATATATCATTGATTTACGTATTAATCAAGGTGGCCATATTCACCACTTTTCCCCTATTACAGTTCTAATGTGTCCTGCTCGTTTCAAGTCATAAACGAGTTGTAAATTGTGTCAAAATTAATGAAAAAAAAACAAGTCGTTTCTTAATTTTCGTTCAAATCGAGACTCATTTATTGAAACCGAGACTTCAGGAAAACTTTTAAAAATACAAATATTACATCTTAATATTTGTGTTATATCCGATTTTCTATATTGATGTCCGGATTAAGTGTCTGATTAAGAAATGTACAGCAATTCAGAAGCCTGTTCCATTCCACGAACTTAGATGGATTATTCAAAGAAAATAAAAAAAAATAAATAAAAAAATTGTCACATAGAATTTCCCGCTGGCCTCCGCGCAGATTTTCCCCACATTTTTTGTTGACCGCGTACGACGAAGTTCCGGTTGTACTGAATCCAAATTCAATTCTCGAGCACGCCGTGGCCGCAGGAAAGTTCCGGAAGGCCAGATGAGAAAGGCGAAAAGAGAAAGGACTCGTGATAGTTTGAGGCGAAGTCGTGGCGCGAGTTAAAAAAGACTATAAGGTGGGACGAAGAAGTGGTCGGGAGAGGCGAGTGAAGGGTGCTGGTGTCGGTGTAACTGCACGGCTGGCGAGCTCGAAGCCGGTGACGTTAAAAGTGTATAAGTGTTTCCGGGGAGCCCTGGGCGACGGATAAGGCGCAAGCTTTGCGTGGCCGTTTTTATATCTTTCTCTATTTTTTTTCTTCTCTTTTTTTTTACCCCAGACTTTCCCGGTTTTTCCAAAGCGTCGCGCCTGGCTGAGCCCGTATCCGGTTGCGAGGCCTTCATCCACGTCTCGTTAATGCTCCACACTTTTTTCTCCTCTCCCTCTCCCGCGCTCCGCATTCTTCCCACCGTCTAGGCGGTGCTTCTTCTCCACCGTTGCGCTTTTATAGCTCCAAGCTTTTGCGTGCCGTGCCGTCTCGAATGGTTACCGCCACGGCCAACCGGTTTGTTGCCTGCTTAAGCGACTCTGGGGTTTAGCTAAGCGTCCCATCTGGCTTGTTGGTAAATCGAGGACGGAAGGCTCAACCATCTCGGGAGACTCGGTAGCTCGGTTGTTCCTGCCGGCGAATGGAAACGCCCGGCCGAACGACTTGACTGCGGAACTTCTGCACCCCATCCTGCGACTGTTAAACCGCACAGCTTTACCGCCCCGCCCGCTAAGGCAACCGGTTCCATCCGGGCGTGAGATCTTTTGTCGCTTCTCTGACGATAAAGCCGAAAGGACAAAGCCTCGTTTCGCAAAGTTCCCGATAACGAAGGCGAAGGAGACGGTGGGTCGCTTCGACCAGCCCGATGAGTTCAAAGACTGGAACGCTATCGGCGATAGGACGACCATCCAGTTTGTTCCAGTCGGTGGAGGGACGATACCGTGACACGGAGCCTTCTTTTCGCGTTCTCCTTTCGCTTCCTTCTCTGAAACCCCGTCGTCTTTTAGCCTTCGTGCAAACGTTATCTTCACGGCCGAAGGAACCCCGATCACGGCGGAGAGCGAGCCAAGGGCATTTAGCTAAACGACGTTTGTATCGTTCCGGCTTCTAAAGGTGGTGGATGTTTCTTGGTCCCTCCCGACCGGTGTCGCGTATACCCGAAGAGGTAAGGGATGAGTGTCTGTACACTTACGAACAGAGTACCGTGTACACGACACCATAAGGGGTTGATCGCCACCGGAGGACCCCGATACGTATATGGAGAAGGTAAACTAAAACACTTTTAGTGCTCCCATTGAGGATTGTCGTTGGACGCGGACTTCTCCTCAGGTTGTCCCATTGATGGTACAGGGCTTCGGAATGATCGTTCAAAAAAATGTATATTATTTAACGTCGCATCAACTGTTATGGTTATTAGCGACGGAACCTACTGTTTTTCCTTTAGTGGGAAACGTAACACTTTGGGGGATACTAAATATGAGTGAACGTTAACAGTACTTTTGGATAGATAGATAGATAGATAGATTTATTTCTTGTACTGTAGGACCAGAGGTCCTCTAGGCACATATACAGCGTAAACGAACCATCACAGATGCAACAAAAGGGCACAACATAAACTCATAAACATAGCATAAACATAGCATAGCATAGTTGGATGGCAGTAACAGTCGGTATTGTAGGTTTGCTTCACGGCGCCGGAGCTACGTCACGTCGATTACTGGCTGTAAACATTGGACGTCTACTGATATATATATCGGCTATCGTCACAATATTTTTCTGCCAGCAAGACTACGGCACCGGAATTCTAACCCGAAACCTCCCCATATTTTAATCATGAGACCAACGTGTTCGGTTGGTATGAACATTGATTGGGTAATTCCGGGGGATACGGCCGCTGGCTATATCTCTTTGAAACGCTAACGAATGAGGGTGGCGCTTTCAAGGATTTTAATTTACGTGTGCGCAGAGCCACTGAATCACCCGTGGTACGATGGATCCGCTTTTGGATAAAGGTTGAGCTTTTTCGTTCGTGCTGCGTTCGGAGCACCTTGCCAGAAAAATTGAACGTTCATAGTAATATATAGAGCTACTTGATTTTTCAAGGGTGCACATCCACTTTTTCCGGTTATAAAGAACTACGGCAACATCGCTATGAATTCCATTATACGTGTACAGGCGTGTGTGTTACGCATACGCGAGGAGGATTTATGCAAGCACAACTCTCAAAACCCACTCTCGCAAACGCGCCCTCCCTGTGTCTGCCCGGTACTACGGGCTCTAATACCGGTGCGCCACCACCGATGGCATGCATGCCTATCTAAATACCCTGCAATTTCGCAGCGAGGGTTTCATCCGACCAACCGTAGGGGGTGGGGGAGAGGGGGGGACGGTTGGAGGACTCCGCGATCTAATCTGATTCGTACACGCGGATCGCGAGGTGCGCTCACGAGTTCGCCGACCCGAACTCGGCCGCACAATTGAGAAAACCAGCAGCACCGACAACCAGACAGAGAACTCACGTCTCGCTCGCGCACTTCCTCTTGCTATCGGGCTTTCCGTTGCTCTCGCTACTTCTCCAATTCGAAGTTGAACTCAGAATGTATATATAGGCACGGACTATACCATCATCCACTGTGGAATATTGTAATTCCCTGAATTGGTGGAACATTTTCACACGGAACAGCCTTCCGCGTCCTCGCTGTATCTTAACATCCGGTGAATTACTGTCAATTGTCAGGTTTCCTGGATACATTTTATTAGTTGGTAATTTTAAGGGAATTGTCGGTTATTGCATGACAATTGGGAGATTGGGAGATTAGGACAAAAATTACGAATATAGACCTACACCCAGACAAATCATTTATTTTACGACTACCGTTTATTTGGTTTAAGTAAAATATTTATTTGATTAAAATAAATATTGATTTCATTTGAGTAATTATTTACATCATTTAAATAAATATTTATTTTAATCAAATAAATGTTTTACTTAAAACAAATAAAAGATGACCGTTGAATAATTTTTTTTCTGTGTGTACCCACATTAACACAGGAATCAAGTATTCATGGACCAGTTTCATATTGACCAATTTTAGCTTATACGATCGTTTGCGCTGCGACACCAACCCTGACTGATTATTTGCGGATTACGGTCATCCATTTTCGATGCTTTCGTACCCGACAGAATGATTATCCTCGTTGATCCCACATTACTTGTTCCAATTTTATCAAAATGTCCACAATTCATGTAAACAAGAGATGATTTGATTGATCTTTTCTTCTGGTCAAAGATTATTGTGTTCCCCTTTCCTATTTTGTCAAAATTTCCAGAATTCACACAAACAAGAGATGGCTTGATTGATCTTTTTTTTCATCAAAGATTATTGTGTTCCGCGGAACATTCCTTCACCGGGGGGAAAGCGATAATCCCAGTGAGATTCATGCTAAATTCACCCTCGAATCAAGGGACCTTGTGCCCGCTTCCTCTTCCTCCCTTCATCGCCTCCAAGGATAGCGCTGCAAGGTTTTCTGCAATTTAGGCGTGCAAGACGCGTACTTCATGGAGTCAAAGTGAGAGACAAGATTCTCGGGATCCATACAATCTGCTCTCAAGTGTCAACGAGGACTCCGTCTAGCTTGGTGGCTTGTTTACCTCCCTTTGTATGTCATTCGCGAGAGATTGCGATACCGCTGTTCCAGTCAAAGGACCTCGCATCGTTCGACGTTCTACCGATGTCGGGAATACCTTTTCCGAGGTTCGCCGTGCCCGGGGACCCTATATACCATTATTTCTCTTCGATGTCGCTCCTGTATAGCCGGTGCCTATATACCGTCCAGTAAAAGTGGGTCGCGTCGATACACCAGTCGAGAAGAACAGCGTAGCGCACACCGATCGTTCCCGATGCTATTTCAACGCGTTGAATTCATTAGCTCGATTTATCGCCTGCATCTGGATTCTCCACACTTTTCCATCCAGCCCAACTATCGCATATACCTCTCCCAACCGTGCTATTTCAAGCTACCCTAGGCACTTGCGCCAACTTTCCGGGGCACTATCCTGGTCCTTCCCATCCTATCGAAAAATACATTCCCGATACACTCACACACCAACACACACACACGGAGGTAAAAATTCACGATCGAATACATATCCTAAAGTGAAAGACAATTCGTCGGTACAACTTCCACTTTGTTCTCCAAATACGACCGGCAATCCTCAATCCAGTCCTACAATTCTGATCTCCGACCGGGCATACAAGAAAGCGATGCCACTCACCGGAAGCTAAAAAGAGGATCGACACGTTCGAGGCCACTTGTCTCTCAACTGTCAATCCTTTTTTTGTTTTGTTTCTCGGTACGTTTTACCGTTCGGGAAAAGTGCCAGGTGGGCCCGGGCTCTGTACAGCTTGAGGGAATAAGTGTCCCGAGCATGTAAAACCGACGATCTCTGTGTAGATATGTTTTTTTACCTCTTCTTTTTTCCCTGTTTTAGGTCCATTATACACAGATACATGCACATATATATATATATATATATATATATATATATATATATGCAGCCGGTGAAGTATGTACAGTAATTCTGCCTGCAGTGCGGGATCACTGGACGACTGCGGAGCGTTACCGCTGAACCGTCTCGTTTCTCCGTCGAACGGATTCGCCATCGATATACCCCGGAGTTGTTCTCATCCGACGGGGAACAGTGTTGCTGGACTATTGTGTGTATGTCGATCTATGTTTGGCCGTGTACACGGTCGTACAGATGTATCGATACGCTGTACGAGCACGAAAGTACACAGGGGAACACTTTACTGTCAGGCCGCAGTTTCCAACAAACTTCCTGCTTTTCGGAAGCTAACCGGACCTATGAGCGCCGTACTGATCCGAACCGACAACCTCGCATTTTCAAAAAAAACCTTCGCCGAACCGCATCTCCGCTCGCACTTTCGTTCTTCCATTTCATCTGTGCTTATGTATACACATATATGTAGACATGTATATACACTGAGGAAAAAAGTGGTTGGATTAGCTAAAAGTCGTATTGACATACGTTTAAAACGGTTGTTTTGTTGGTACATCACTAAAAAAAATTCTTGAGAAATTTAATATATTGGTATTGGAAGATTTTATGCAAAAACTTGTATATTAAATTCCATGTACAATTGTGATGAAAAATTAATGTTCAGTATATTAAGAATGTTGGAAATACTTTATTTTTAATCATTTATTTTTATTTCAATGAAAAAGTATATTAATTTTTGTTGTATACCAACTAAACAACATCTTTGTATATGTACATATCCATGTATATATA